>JASANE010003111.1:0-15000 GCA_030248225.1 Trileptium ribeirensis | reverse complement strand
AACCAGCTACTAGATGGTTCGATTAGTCTTTCGCCCCTATACTCAAGTCTGACGATCGATTTGCACGTCAGAACCGCTACGGACCTCCACCAGATTTTCATCTGGCTTCATCCTGCTCAAGAATAGTTCACCATCTTTCGGGTCCCAGCATGTACGCTATGCCTCCACCCAAGGGACGACGCCCATAGGACGGGGCGGTGATGCGCCGGATTGCTAGATCTGGATCTCACCTCAGCTAGCTGAACTAGCCTTTACTTTCATTCCGCCTTTGAGTTTGCCACTCAATGACTTGCGCACATGTTAGACTCCTTGGTCCGTGTTTCAAGACGGGTCTGACGAGTGACTGACTCGGACGCCACAGACCATCTGTGCCATTCGATAATATAGCCATCGCGGAAACGACAGTCGCCAAGCTCTAAAATTAGAACTCGACAGTTAAACCGCCTAGCATGGCCATAACTCGAGACAAGCGGGCACGGCAAGCCTCCAATACGTTCCAACCCGGACAGTGACGGTAAACGGGACAATAACCCAAAGGTTACCCGGCAATACACCGCACTTTGCCAGCAGACATATTGGTCGTAGCGCTCAACTACCGGAAATGCATTCCTGTCCAGCCGAAAGGCCTTCAAGAAACTGAATCCGACAGTAGACTTTTCAGCTCCGTCAGTTTCCTTCTAAACGGTTTCGCGCCCTCTTAAACTCTCTCTTCAAAGTTCTTTGCAACTTTCCCTCACGGTACTTGTTTGCTATCGGACTCGTGGTAATATTTAGCCTTTCGAGGGGCTAAACCTATACATAGCATTGTCTGTTTTCTAGGTATTATTAATCCACCTTAATTCTTGGATTGATATTGAGTATTGATATTGATGTTTTAGGTGTATCATATGGATTGGCAAACTGATAGGGAATCACACCATTGGATTCGCTCGGGTTTCTTACAGTTTACAAGCAATTGGGACAGAAAATTTATATATTTTACTTTATTGATACAAGAGTTAATCAAAGTTGACAAGGCAGACGATTTGAAAAATACGTCGTCAGTTCGAGGACTGTGCGATCAGCATAGTTATTCAGATTCACCAAACAGCGGGCAACCCCGATCGGTTTCGTTCTAATAAATGCGTCCTTCCGTAAAGTCAGGACTTTGTTGCATGTATTAGCTCTTAGGTTACCACAGGTATCCAAGTAGAGTAAGATCTAATAAACTATGGCTGTTGTAATGAGCCATTCGCGGTTTCTCCATTTATCGGAATGTACTGAGACATGCATGGCTCAGTCTTTGAGACAAGCATATGACTACTGGCAGGATCAACCAGGTATTTGTCTTCCACCAACCACCAGAAAATAGTGGTTCATCATTCGGTTAATGTGCACCTCGAGCCTTTATCGGTTAAGTTCTCTCCCACTGCACAACAATGTTCGTGCCTTGTTTAAGCTTCCACAATTCGGTACTCGCTCGGTTAAGCAGCCAGGGCACACTTCACCATTGTGAGCCTTTCAGTCCAACACTTCACCCTACTCTTCCGGACAGCGTATAACCTCCACTGAGGCAACCCTTTAATCGCCGGGTACCAATTTAGCCTATACGAAAACGCAAGGCTTGGCAAACTGAGAAAGGACTCCGAAGAAAAGTCGTTCGTCTTCTGCAAGTAGTTTATGCAATGCCATCAGGCAGCTGACTACAACTGGTCATCGGTATGGGCCTTCTTGAAGACTAAATCCACCTTCTTTTAGTTCATCGAGCCTACACCGAAAACGCAAGGCTTGGCCAACTGAGAAAGGACTCCGAAGAAAAGTCCTTCGCCTTCTACAAGTAGTCTTTGCAATACCACCAGGCAGCTGACCACAACTGTTCATCGGTATGGGCCTTCGTGAAGACTTCATCATCTTCCTTCAGCTCATCGAGCCCATAGACGAATCCTCTTCCATGGCTGGGCACCTTTCAGCAGATGTGATTAGACACATCAGTGCCCCTAATAATAGCTTTTGCAACTATTGCAAATTTTGCTAAAAACATGTTATTTTTGCCGCGTACTTTTTCGTGCCGCGTACTTTTTCGTGCCGCGTACTTTTTCCTGCCGCGTACTTTTTCTATCCGCGTACCGAGTGAGGCCCCTCAAAGGCTCTCCGCCTAGTCAAGCTACAAGGCTCCTTTCCACAAGGGCCAATCAGTTTGTTTATTTTCTTCCATATTTACTTCCAAAAGCTAGCGGCTGTGCCGCGTCCCAAGTATCTAGCTTCCGCCGCGTACTTTTTCGTGCCGCGTACTTTTTCCTGCCGCGTACTTTTTCTTGCCGCGTACTTTTTCCTGCCGCGTACTTTTTCTATCCGCGTACTTTTTCTATCCGCGTACTTTTTCTATCCGCGTACTTTTTCTATAAGCGTACCGAGTGAGGCCCCTCAAAGCCTCTCCGCCTAGTCAAGCTCCAAGGCTCCTTTCCACAAGGGCCAATCAGTTTGTTTATTTTCTTCAATATTTCCTTCCAAGGGCTAGCGGCTGTGCCGCGTTCCAAGTATCTAGCTTCCGCCGCGTACTTTTTCTATTCGCGTACCGACTGAGGCCCCGCAAAGGCTCTCCGCCTAGTCAAGCTCCATGGCTCCTTTCCACAAGGGCCAATCAGTTTGTTCATTTTCTTCCATATTTCCTTCAAAGGGCTAGCGGCTGTGCCGCGTTCCAAGTATCTAGCTTTCGCCGCGTACTTTTTCTATCCGCGTACCGAGTGAGGCCCCTCAAAGGCTCTCCGCCTAGTCAAGCTCCAAGGCTCCTTTCCACAAGGGCCAATCAGTTTGTTTATTTTCTTCCATATTTCCTTCCAAGGGCTAGCGGCTGTGCCGCGTTCCAAGTATCTACCTTCCGCCGCGTACTTTTTCGATCCGCGTACCAAGTGAGGCCCCCCATATGCTCTCCGCCTAGTCAAGCTCCAAAGCTCCTTTCAAGGGTTATGCGTACTCAATGGGCATGCCCACCCATTGGGCAAAAGTATGCACTGCAACGGCAAATTCCATCTTATGTACACTATTACGAATCTTGTGTCATATAGTGTCGTGATCACGATTTGAGGCAGTGTGACCACTTGGGGTAAGTACCAAGAAGTGATTTTTAACGAGCTTAGCTGTCCTGTTTTTGCTTATCTGGTTTTCCTGGTTTTATTAATATATTATTTTTAATAGCTCTTAACCTTAAATACTTATTAAATATAAATAATAACAATACTAGTTTAATAGCAATAACATTAACCTGTCATAATAGATAATTTAATTAAAATAATAGTATTAGCCTGGTTTCTTTTCTATCTACGAGCGACTGTATTTGCCTCCATGACAGAGCCAAAAGTGCCAAGTCCTCTGGAGAGCTACACGCTGTTAGAAAAGAAACCACCGGATATGGCGACAAACGAATGGAACCGAATTAATGGACATGGAACTACGACTATGGATCATAAGAAACCAACTGGATCTGGAACCGGAACACGACAACGGAAAAACCAGCGGACACGGGAAATGGACAAGGTTAACAAATTTAGCTTCTTGAAACGTAATAGCATGGATGGTCGAACACGACAGTCGACCACGGAAACCGAACAAACGAATCTGACACCAAAGGATCAATGGCAAGGGACTCTAAACAAACACGTAAGTCGAATAAAGATAATAGAGGTCAATCCAGTAAGAGTTTGATCCACCAAGCAACAGATAAGAACAAGAGCTTTGATTACAACTCGAATACATACGGTCAATCAACCCAGCCGTCTACATCCGATAGTGATTCATCAGGCGATGAGACTTTGCTCTCTACGGGCGAGTCTCAATCGGCTGCTGGTATGGATGAAGATCAGGCTTGGGTAACTAAACAGTCTAGGAAAAGACGTAAAATTGTCACACTCACTAGCGAAGCACAACCGGTTAAAATCGCAAAAAATGCAACAGGCCATAAAACAGGACCAATACCAATTAAAATCCAAGCTAAAATACCTGGCAGACATTACAAGGGCCGCGAATTTGTAAGATGGAACGCGATCACCATCGGGCGTGAGCTGAAAGCTATATTGGCTCATCTACAAGTAAAATCCATCCATAGTCTTGGAAATGGTGCCTACGAAATACATCCAGCTTGACACATTGATGCCAGGGACATCATCTCGATCAGAAACAATTTGCCGGATTATCTCACGGAACATTTGGCGATCGTATGCCCAGAAAGATTCGTTCCTCTAAGACCAAAGGTACATACAATCATCGCACGAGAAGTAGATGTGGATATTAGCGATAATGAGATAAACGAAGAACTAAAGCAAAATAATATTACTAGCATAACCGGTATCAGGCGTTTTAAAAAACGCATTAATAATAACGAGCAAAAACTTCCACTAGTAGAAATCAAGGTAACCAACGGTAGAGAAGCACAACAAATGCTAAATTTCGGATTAAGATTAGGGTACATTTGGCGATCGTATGCCCAGAAAGATTCGTTCCTCGTAAGACCAAAGGTACATACAATCATCGCACGAGGAGTAGATGTGGATATTAGCGATAATGAGATAAACGAAGAACTAAAGCAAAATAACATTACTAGCATAACAGGTATCAGGGGTTTTAAAAAACGCATTAATAATAACGAGCAAAAACTTCCACTAGTAGAAATCAAGGTAACCAACGGTAGAGAAGCACAACAAATGCTAAATTTCGGATTAAGATTAGGGTACAATAAGGTCAAATGTGAACCACCTAAAAATCTCGGGATCGAACCAGTTAGATGCTACCGTTGTCAGCAGTTTGGCCACATTGCAAGGGTGTGTCACAACAGTGCTCGATGTGTTATCTGCAGCAGCGAAAGCTGCGCCGCAGAAACCAATAGAAGTCAACGATGCACTGCTGAAGCCCTGTGTGTCAACTGTAACCGCAAACATCCTAGCATGTCCAGAAAATGTCCTAAGTTCCAAGAAAAAGAAAAGGAATTGGTTGACAAAGTTAAAAACCTACCACCTACGGAACAGCAAAAGCAGATCACAAAAGAGCAAAACACTTATGCCACGGTGGCAAAACTTTAGGACACTCAACAGTCAAGCTATGACACATTAGTAAGGCAAATAATACATTTCGTGATGATGTCGTTACAAAAGCCACAAAAGAAAGTTATAATAATGGCAATACGGCTGATATAACAGACATCGTAATTCAAGCAAGTAAGTACCACTTCCGAACAGAAGTAACAGGCGAATCATTGACTAGAAGCCATATTATCACCAATGACAGCGAATTAATGGATGCAATAATGGGACACATTACCAAAAGTGTCCGTCCACGTACAGCTGCTAATAACAATAATAATGGCTAAATTTATCATAGCATTATCCAACATTTTAGCGTTAAGAACTAATAACCAGTGTCTTAAATTATTTATGGAGGAACAATCCGTGGACTGTATGCTTCTTAACGAAACCAGGATGAATCCAACAACCAGAATACAATTCCCAAGTAATTATGAAGTGATACGTAAAGATAGAAACGCCCGAGGCGGAGGCGTTGCAACTATAATTAGTAAAAAATATAAAGCCATACCAGTACAACTACCTAATACCAATGGTAATACAGAAGCGGTAGCCTGCAGTATTACATATGATAATAAAACCTTATGTCTACTTAGTATTTACCATCCACCTAGCCGCGGAGAAATCGACACCAACATCCTGGATTTCTGTTTAGAAAACTATAACAGTGTCATAATCGGAGGCGACCTCAATGCCAAACATTGGCTATGGGACGACCAATGTCAAGTCAACAACAGATCAGGCAACGACATAGCTGAATACGTCAACGATAGGAATCTGGTAATACTTAACGATCGATACTTGCCCACTAGGTATAACTTACATAGTTTTTCGATAATAGACCTTATAATGACAACAAGCGACTTAGTATCATTCATGGCAACAGCCGAAGTAGTCAGCCCAATAGGCTCGTCTGATCATGAAACCTTAATAACTCATTTGGATAAAACAGTACATAACTCGTCCATAATAACCCATGAAATTCTAAACTATAAGAAAGCAAATTGGTTATTGTTCCAGGCCATTGTTACCTCGCAATAGTATTAAAGAGGTATTACAGCAGTCAGAAAGTAAAAATTGGTCTAATATATTAGATAAACGTGCTAAATTACTGGAATTAATAGTTAAATACGCAATAAGTGAAGCAATGAGCAGGCAAAAGATAACATACTTGCCCCGTCAAATGTGCTATACACTAATACGGAGCTCATCAATATACAGGAACTAAATACAGCCATTAAAAACACCAAAGACAAAGCACCAGGACATGATAATATCAGAATAAACGTTATCAGGAAAACACCGCCCGCTTTTAAACAAGTATTACTTGAATTATACCAAATATGTTATCAAATTGCTATCATCCGACCACGTGGAAAGAAGGCAAAGTCATTATGATTCCAAAAGCAGGCAAAAACCCATATTTAGCCAGCTCCTATCGTCCAATAACACTGCTGCCAATCTTCGAGAAGATTTTGGAACGGATGGTTAGCAAAAGGATCAAAAGCAGAGTGGAACAAATGACAATTCTTAACAAAGTCCAAAGTGGATGCCGACAGAACATGTCAGTGAACGATCATTTAATGAGATTATCCTATGACGCAGTTAAGGCCCGTATTACAAACAATCATTGTTTGGCCATGTTTGCAGATATGGAGAACGCTTATGATACCGTGTGGCATCAGGGGCTCCTAGTTAAGATATATGTGCAATATCGCAACAATATTTACGCCCACAAGCTAAAATTGATCGCCAGTTTCTTAACTAAGAGGGTATCTTATGTCTGCATTAACGGTACATACTCTTCAAACTTCACTCCCACAGCAGGGGTCCCCAAAGGCGGAGTTGTAAGTCCACTACTGTATTTAATGTATACTAATGATGCCCCGCTATGCAACACCCCTTCAACAAAGAGCAGCCAATTTGTAGACGACATAGCAATCTGGGCAACCCACTGGAGCGCTACCGCTGCCAAACGTTTCCTTCAGAGAGAGGTAAACTCATTAACACAGTATTGCGCAAAGTGGCGTATCAAAATAAATCCCAGCAAAACCAAATTATTGTATTTCAACGCCCGTAAAGCAAATCGCACAACAGTTAGTGGAATGCCGTTACAAATCAAAATTTATAATGACCTGGTTGGAGTATCTAACAATGCTAAATTCTTAGGAGTAACATTTGATAATGGTGCAACCTTCAAACAACACACCGAAAATATTAAAAACAGAGCGAGACTTAGGTTAAATATTCTAAAGAGTCTTGCTGGCACAGATTGGGATGCTCGCCAGACGTGATAATGCAGTTTTATAAGCAATATATAAGACCAGTGTTGGAGTACGGAGCAATCGCCTATTGTGGTATGGCGTAATGCCACCAAACTAACCTTCAAACTGTTCAGAATAGTGCGCTCCGAATAGCATTAAGAGCTCCCTGGTATACATCTAACGACTGGTTAACGGAGATGATTCCAATTGATAACCTTATCCGAAGGCAAGAACAATTAAGCGAAAAGTTCATAGATAAGGCGAGAAACAGAAACATTGCATGCGTACTAGATACTATTTATACGGCCCAAAATCAACCTGCGCCAGAGAATGAGCATGTAAAAACTAATTTACAATTTTTAGGAATGGAGTAGCGCGTTCAACCAAGGTAAGATGCATGCTATACTTTTATAATTTATAATGGCTAGAAAAATTATATATTCACTATAACGTTATATTAATCGCACATTACTTTTCAGAGTTAATACAATTATAGTAAGAATCCGGCTTAAACCAACGATCTACCAGTCAGTGTGACTTATATCGAAGGCATTGCAGGCGACAAGAGAACCAAGTCGGCAAGCGTGCGAAATAACTGCAAAAGCAGTTAAAGCGCGCTAACCCCTTTTCCTTCCTTCCTTTGAGGCACATACGGCCCATTATTGAATACGGGAGTGTGGCCTTCTGCGGAATGGCCCAAACACACCAAAATAAATTAAACCGGGTGCAAAATAGTGCATTACGGACAGCCCTAAATGTTCCTAACTATACACCAAATGAATGGCTGTATGAAATGATTCCATTGGAAAGCCTAACACAAATACAAAGGTGCCTTTGTAACAAATTCATTGCAAAAGCAATCAACAATAACACGGAATGTGTGATCAACACTCTAAGAATGGCCCAAAGGCAGCCAACTCCAGTCGACCAACACATTCAAATCAACTTGCAATTTCTCGGAATAGAATAATATTTGCGTAGATAGCAACAATGTCTTCAGGTGTTTTAGACCAGAGGACGTGAAATGACGTGACGATCTGAGAACACGAAAACTCCCCCTGCAGGTTAGTTAACATAGGTATTCTTACAGTAATTGAAGCATTTTAATACTTGCTCTTTACAAATGCATGCAAATAATGTTGATCTTGTAGTTACATCTTATAATTTGTAGTACCTTTCAGAAATAATTTATGCTACATAGCATATAACAGAACCCCGGTCACCAGGCGAATTCTGACAACTCTACGACCAAGTGTCAATCACGGAGGCATTCCTTTTCTAACAGCAGGAACTCCAACAACAGAACGCAGGAACACCCTGCTCGTGCGAAATAACCACACTTTTGCGGTTAAAGCACGTTACCTTTCTTTTCGTTTCTTTGAGGCACACTTCAGCAATGCTTCCTAAAGTATCCGCTAAAGCTGCCAAGAAGGCCGGAAAGAAGTCTGCGCCTCGTGTCGGGGACAAGACGAAACGTAAGAAGCGCAAGGAAACCTACTCCTGTTACATCTACAAAGTACTGAAGCAAGTTCATCCTGATACGGGCATCAGCAACAAAGAAATGTCCATCATGAACTGCTTCGTCAATGATATTTTCGAAAGGATTGCTGCGGAAGCTTCAAGACTTGCGCACTACAACAAACAATCGACAATCACGTCCCGTGAAATTCAAACCGCGGTTCGATTACTACTGCCCGGAGAACTGGCAAAACATGCTGTATCAGGAGGCACAAAGGCTGTTACAAAATACACCAGCTCCAAGTAGACAGTAAAAGGCTCAAATCTATCCCAACAGCCCTCTTAAGGGCTACCTATTCGCGATGAAAATATTTTGAATACTCTTCAAGTTCTATGCGAGTATAAGTAGTAGCCCTTGAGAGGGCTGTTGGGATATTGCTGCGTGAGCGAGCAGCTTAAGCTCTTTCTCCTCGGATGCGTCGAGCCAACTGGATATCCTTTGGCATTATCGTCACACGCTTGGCATGAATGGCGCACAAGTTTGTGTCTTCGAATAGCCCGACTAAATGTGCTTCGCTGGCTTCCTGTAGAGCCATAACCGCAGACGACTGGAATCGAAGGTCTGTTTTGAAGTCTTTAGCGATTTCGCGAACTAATCGCTGGAATGGCAATTTCTGTCGATTTCTGGTATCGTCGGATTTCACGAAGTGCGACTGTCCCAGGTCGGTAGCGATGGGGCTTCTTCACTCCACCAGTCGCGGGGGCGCTCTTCCGTGCTGCTTTGGTTGCCAACTGTTTTCTCGGTGCTTTACCGCCAGTCGACTTTCGCGCTGTTTGCTTTGTTCTTGCCATTTTTTATAATCCCGAACGACGACGACGATTATTATTTATATCCCGCCTTCCAACCGAAGATTATATGAGGCGGTGCCTGAAGGCCTGTTGTTTGTTGTGCGAAGTCGATAAGTTGTGGTGTGCTGAGTGGCAGGATGGTTTTGTTGATTTTGTTACTTGATTGTTGCCGCGTACTTTAGACAAAAGTACGCGGCTAAAGGCAGCACTTTTTGGCATAATTTGCGATAGTTAGAAATGCTTCTTATAGGGAGTGCAGTCGCGAACTGATGAATCTGGTGGTTGGTGCTACTGATTGTGCGGACTCCTCCGCGCACTGCTGAAGGTCGTTGAGGGCCCAAGACACGCTGACAGTGCCCAACGCTGTGGTGGCTGACGCTGCATCGTTGTACAATTGACGCTGTCTCGCAGTTGACTCCAGGGCTACGGAGATGGCTGTCACCCTATACGTACGAGCTTCTTTATTGTTGTCATGGTGCGCTGGCAACATGCATCGCCGTTTTTATTGCCCAATGCACAGGCGGTGGCTCTTGTTGGTGGATTGCCGTCAGATCCGCTACTCCCGGAACGTTACGGGCGTTAGCTGTGTTGATGTATCGCTGGACCATGAGTGTTTGGCGTTCGCGCAATGACTGAAGTGGCATGATCTGATTAAGCCAGTCATTGGGAGTATATCTTGGAAGTCGTAACGCCACTCTTACAGCTGTGTTCTGTATTGGTTGGAGGCGAACATGGTGGCTTGCCGCCATGCCACACGGATCCATACTCCAATACGGGCCTGACGAATTGCTTGTAAAAGTATATCAGAGCGTCTGAACGTGAACCCCAGTCGGTGCCTGATAAAGCTTTGAGCATATTAAGTCGGGGGAGTGCTCTTGATCTTATGTCTTCGGTGTGCTGACGAAAGGTGACTCCATGATCGAAGGTGACGCCAAGGAATTTCGCGCTTCGTGATAGTTCCAGCGCGGTATCGTGCAGGTTGATTCGCAACGGTCTATTTCTATGAACCGTGCTGAAACGTGTTTTGCTGGAGAAATGGATGATCTTTGTCTTTGTTGGATTTATTTTGATCCTCCATTTGTCGCAGTACGAGGTCAAATGGTTGGTCTGCTCTTGGAGCATACGTACAGCTGTATAGATGTGTCGGTGGTACGTCCACAAAGCTATATCATCTACAAACTGGCTTGTTTTGGCCATATCGTTGTTGATTGTTGGCAAATCGTTGGTGTACAGCAGATACAACAATGGACTCATAACGCCACCTTGAGGCACGCCGGCTTGAGGAGCAAATCCTGCTGATTTGACTGCATTCACCAAGACAGAGCAGGTTCTTTTGTTCAAATAACTGGTTATCCACCGAAGTTCGTTTGGCCTGACTTGATTGTGGAATTGGTCTTGAAGTTTATACAGTAGGCCATGGTGCCACACTGAATCAAATGCCTTTTCCATGTCGGCGAATAACGCGCAACAGTGTTTCCTTTCAATTCGGGCTTTTGAAGCATCATTTGATAGCCTGAACAGCTGGTCATTCGTGGATCGGTGCCTTCGGCAGCCGCTTTGTACCGGATTTAATGTGTTATCACGTTCAAGGCGTGCTTTGATCCTGTTCGCTACGATGCGCTCGAATATTTTGCCTATGATGGGTAGCAATGTGATTGGGCGGTAAGATTCCACTAAATGTGGATCTTTTCCTGGCTTCAGTATCATGACCATATTGCCTTGTTTCCATCTCTCGGGATGGTAGCCGATGGCATAGCATAGCTGTACGAGTTCGAGTAGGACAGCTATGAAGGTCGTAGGCGCCTTCTTCAATTGTATCAGTCGGATGTTGTCGTGACCAGGTGCCTTATTCTTGGTGTGTTTTATTGCGTTACGGAGCTCATTGATAGTTATGTTGTCGCATCCATTTGCCAGAGCTGTGGCTGGTTTGAACGCATGACGGTTGGTATTACACCACTGATCGACTCGTTCCTTGTGTTCTGGATCAAAGTGTTCAGATGTCTGTACCTGGAAGGCCTGTTGAAGGTGTAGTTTGAACAGTTCCGCAATTTCTTCGCTGGAGCGGATATACTGTCTCGCTCTGTTGTGTGTGGAACGTATGAGGACCATCGATTTGTTGGTCTCCGATCTCGAAGCGTTTATGGATTTTAATTTGTTCCAAGCGGCTGAGACATTTGCTCTCGGGTCCATGCTTGCCGTGAATGCCTTCCAGGCGTTTTCTTTTTCTTGACGGAGTTGGGCTTTTATAGTCCTATTGAGGCCATTGCGAATTTGGCGCAATTCGGGGCTTCCATTTCTTTCGAGCCTACGTTTTATGCGTTTCCGCTGTGTTATGAGGTTACGCAGGTGTGTGCTGATTTGAAATTTCCGCTTCTTTGGATTTGTTGTCGGAATAGCAGCATTCGTTGCGTGCTGGATAATTACTTCCAACAGTTCGGCTCTGTTGTCTATGATCTCCGGCCATGACTCTGGTGGTTCGCTGTTGATAAGTTCTTGAAGGTGGGCTCGCGGCAGCCAGTTCGCAATGACGGGTTGGTAGAGAAGCCAATCGGCCGATTTGAAGTGAAGACTCTGCTTTGCGCTCTGTGTGTCTTTATCAAAAGGCCTGTTCACCTGGAATATAACTGTTTCGTGATCTGTCGTCCCGATGGGGCTTGCAATCTCTGTAATTGTGGTGCTGGCAGCCATGCCGCTGGAGACGACAACCAGGTCAATGACAGAGGAGCTCTGGTGACCATATCGGGTAGGCATGTATCTGTCGTTGATGATAATCAACTCGTTGTTATTGTCAATGAATTCAGCGAGCTTTTGACCTCGGTGATTTGGGCGGGTGCAGTTGGCATCCCATGAATCGTGTTTAGCGTTCAGATCTCCGGCGATCAGGACGTTGTCGTAGTTCGCTATGCAATATTCGATAACGTTGTAATCAACCTCATCGTTGTTGCTGGGAGGCTGGTATACGCATAGAATGCACGTCGTTTTGTTCCGGCACGTGATGCTACAGGCTACCGACTCCATTGAGTTGGTGGTTATCGGTAAACGAACTGGTACAGGCTTGAAATGTTTCTTTATGAGGATGGCCACTCCTCCATTATTTGTGTTTTTGTCGTTCCGGATAGCTTCGTATTCCGAATTGAATTTGAAGCGTGATTGTTGTGCGAGCTTAGTCTCGTTGAGCAGGACACAATCGGTACCATGTTCATCAATGAACTGGTTCAAGCATTGGACGTTGCTTTTCAAGGACCTGATGTTGGACAGTGCCAATACAAGGCTAGCCATTGCAACTGTTCGAATTCGGCTGTCGTTGCGACGAATACAGCGTTTACGACGTGATCTCTAATGGCCTCCATTAAGGTTTGGTCACTGGTCACTGCGTATGTTTGAAGTAAGGTTTCTTTTGCGATCTCCGTTCGCAAGTGGTATCGAGCTGACTGTACGGTAATGTCAGCAACTTCGCTTGAGACCATGCTTCAACTTTCGTATAGGCCGGCCACGGCTTTGCTGACAACGTCGTGTGTGAAGTAAATGATCAGTCGGATCATGGATTCGTATGAGGTTTGGTGCGCCTGATTAACGCTAGCTACTGTAGCGTATGATGTCGTATCCTTATCCATTTGTCTTTGCTTGTTTGATTGAACTGGAGGCTTGCTCTTCACTTGTTCCACGAGCTCCGATTCTTTCGCTTTGTAAATTGGGCATCGCTTCGAATAGCTTGGGTGCTTATCGTTGCATTTAACGCATCTCGGAATTGCGGTGCATCGTGTGTGTCGATCTGATGCGGCCGGGCAATCGGATTTGGCACAGTTGACCCACTGAGCCGTGTTTTCACACTTAGATGCGATGTGACCGAACTCCTGGCACTTGTAACATCGCATCGGGATCATTCCAAGGTTGTGTGGTGGTTCGCACTTAATGTGGTTGTATCCGAGGCGTACGCCATTCGCCAGGATTCTTTGTACCTCGTGTGCATTGGACAGCTGGATCTCTGCCAACGGTAGTATAACTTCACCTGATGAAGTTCTCTTCTTGAATCGTGGAACGTTGAGGACGCTTGTCAGCCCCATAGAGCTCAGTTCATGGATGATTTCACTGTCCGAGACGTCTGTATCTATGCCACGTGCGATCACTGGGTATATCTTTGGCGGTGGAGGCGCGTATCCATCAGGACATACTATTTGGATGTGTTCAGCAATGTGATCCGGCAGTTTGTTCCGAACGAACACCAGGTATTGAGCATCGATCGGTCTAGTTGGCTGGACTTCAAACTGTCCTCTGCCCACGCTGTTGATGTAACGAACCTGGAGTTGCGGCAGCACTCTCTTGAGCTCGTTGCCGATCGAGACCGGATTCCATTTGACTAGACCGTGTCCAGTCTGTCTGCCTGGTGTTTTAGTTGCGATCTTTATTCGAAGCGGCTGCCGCGTATTTTAGCTAAGTTGTATTTTGATACCCTTGTCGGTTGACTGCCGGTTGGTGTTGGTTCCTTGCGTCGTTTCCTTGATTGCGTTGTCCATTCTTGGTCATCGTTTAGGTTGCAATTTTCCTGATCTATGGCTGGTGTATCAGTTTCCTTGTCGTGATTTGGTTCAGATTCGGTGCGTTGGTGGTCCGTGGTCTTACGCTCATATCCGTTGAGATTCCTGGCCTCGTTGTTTGAGTGGGTTGTTCCTCGCTCATAGGGCGGTTCAGATTCGGTTCGCCGATTTTCCGTAGTCGCAAACTCGTGTCCATTGAAGTTCCAGGCCGTGCTCCTTGGGCGTGCAGTGCTGGTAGATGTATCCCTGGTCGAAAACCGTTTCCTTTGGTGATGCGCCGTCCCGAAGGAGGCGTTTCCTTTGTCCGGGGGCTTTTTCTTCGAGCTTCCCAGGTAAACCGACACGATAGCAAATGTTCTTGACATAGCGATAAGATTATGATCAATAATCAATCAATTAATTCCACAGAAACATAGAAACCCAACGGTCCTAGCGGAGCATAAACCATTATTAAATTCCGAACTAGTGTGGTGTGTATCTACATCTTGTAAACCAAATCCCAAACAGCTTACATAAGTCTAACTAGGTTTAGGTATTTACACTGTAGAACGCAAGACCGAGGTAGCTTACATAAGTCTAACTAGGTTTAGTTATTTGCAATGTAGAATGCAAGACCGCGGTAGCTTACATAAGTGTAACTAGGTTTAGGTATTTGCAATGTAGAATGCAAGACCGAGGTAGCTTACATAAGTCTAACTAGGTTTAGGCATTTACAGTGTAGGATGCAAGACCGTGGTAGCTCACATAAGTCTAACTAGGTTTACGTATTTACAATGTAGAATGCAGTTTACGTAAGTCTAATTAGGTTTAGGCATTTGTACTGTTTAAAGCAAAACCAAAACA
>JASANE010003110.1:0-41608 GCA_030248225.1 Trileptium ribeirensis | reverse complement strand
TCATTGGGGTATAAAATGTTTAGGGCTCCCTATAAATCTTATTTAATAGCGGTTTTGTACTTGAGTTTCAAATTTTCTAGCGTTATTGCAACTACCTAACTAGTTTAGTAATTTATTTACCTTGAGGAGCAAACTGTTTATAAAAATGACGGTCATGATAAACAATTGTTTACGAGCTACGTTGATGCTATCGAATGATAGATACATTAAGAATACGTGTCCTCGCAGCACGTCAAAACAAATTTAAAGCTGCTTTCAATAACAAAATTGAAAATTTTCTAAAACACTGAAACTCCAAACTTCTGCAACCAGTTTAGACTTTGTAAATTTGCATAATAGTTTTCCCCAATTTTTGCTGAAATATTGTTCCCATTTTTGTTAATATTCTGCATGCGCGTTGGGCGTACGGCGGCAGGGGTGGGTGGTTTGAGGTGTCTCCAGGGAGGGGGCTAGATCTGGCTTGTGGTAAGCGGTTCGACACTTAAGGGTGTCCTTCTACCGTCTCCCCCCGGATCGACACATATAGTTTGGACTGTCGATGCAGCAGCAATTAACTTGGACATGGCGATAAGTAGCAAAAGCAAAACAGGGACTATATCTTTGAGGGAATTTAATAATAAAATGGGTTATCATCATTTTCTATAAAGTTGTTGGTTTGTTATAAAAATTACATATTTTCCTAGAATTTAGTGCACCAATAAACCAACGGCAATTGGGAATATGTTGACTGATATATGAATGCATTAGGGGAGCCATCAGGGGGCTTGGGGTGTGACTCATTGTTTGGGCCCTCTAGCCGCAATGTTCAGCTTGGATGTAGCCTAAAGTAACGAAAGGCACAACTATGTGACTACATTTTTGAGCCAAACTAATACAATAGGTTGTCTTTTTCTATAAAGCTTTTTCTTCGGGATAAAATTTGTATATTTTCTTCGAATAAGTGCACCAAAATCTCAACGCCAGGTGGGAATATATTTGCAGATATATGTATCTTAGCAAAACATGTGTTAGTAGTTACATTATATGGCATATTTATATTACTTTACTCATGTTTATTCCCATTTATAAACGTTCGCAGACATTATATAACTGTACCCAGTACCTTTATATCAATGTGCATGGTTCTGTATTATTAGAGTTATATTTATTATATCTTTTATAATATGTGTTATTATATAATTAATATACATAATATACATTATACATTATGTGCCTATATAGATCAAGAGTAGGGCTTTCCGTCACAGACGGTCTATCAAATCATGCATCGGCACGGAAACAAAGTTTAGGTGACGACAAACAATAAATTAGATTGGATCTTTAAATATTTTACGACAATTTATAATGCTGGAAAACTCTGTTTGAATTTAAAAAGAAGACTGTGTAAATCAGAATTATTAAAACTACAGCCAGGACACCCTGATTAAAAGTATCAGAATCCGCTGCTTCATATGCTTCATTTCTGGATTCGCTACCCAATATTCTATTGAACCAGTATTTCTATATATTTTTATTCTTGTAATTCAGATTCAGAGGAGCATGTGTATCTATGTGTGATATGATATGATAAAGGTATGCATGTCTTTATAAAATACATATTTTAGGTAGTTACAATATATTCGATGTTTGTTACGAAAGTGCATTAAGATATATTAATGTAGTACATATATATATCATTGTTGGATAACTGTATATTGCTCCCAAGTCTATTTGATGCTATAAGAATAAGAATTGTAATGAGCTATTTAACTTTGTAGTTCATAATTAGCTCTCTACCGATAAAAGGATTGCGACAAAAGGATTTACAAAAGCATTCGTATTGGCCATATGTGTGATATGGAATAGCTGCATTCTAAGTTAGTGCAAGCACAATCAAAGCTGCGACATATCATGCGTGATACCGACGAGCGTGAATTGATGCAGCAAGAGTTCTTAGTTCATGCTGGAAAATGAGTCTACAACTGAATTCGTGTTTTTTCTACTGTAGCTCCGTAGAAATTCATTACACTAATATGATTGTCTTGTTGTTACAATAATTTTTAGTAATTTTATTCCTCCAATGGTGGTGGCATTAATCTGTGGACCTTCGTGGTTCGTCATAGACGCAACTGCTGTTGTAGAAAAATTAAAGTTTAATAGTGAATCGAAGACATCTAAAGCCAAAAATTGGAAATTGCTTTCAACAGAGTGCACCTGGCTTCGGAGATTGTGTTATTTGGACTTGTATAAAGGAAATAGCGCAAGTGCACTGCAGTCCGTTATCGAACCTACGTCAATCAGCCTCAGAGTGCGTGGCATATTCTGCAAAATCATATTCGCTATTCATCAGAAGTTGGAAGTGGAAAAAGATCGGCAGATACGTAAACAGCAATACGTGGGCTTGTTTTTGCTGATGGGACAGCGTCAAGCGCGTCAAGCAGTCGAAAACGGTGTCGCACTGTATCACTTGCAAAGGTATAATGAAGCCATTGCCAAATGGAGAGGAGCGTTGCGAAATTTGCGTGCGCCGCATGAACGATTCATAACGTTGGGGTACTTAGCACAGGCTACGGGCGAAATTGGAAATTACCAAGACATGCTTGGTAGTGCTTTAGCTCAGATTGACCTTGCAAACGAAGAAGATGATTCGTATATGCGTGCGGAAGCATACCTAAACTTAGCGCGGGCAAATGAAAAGCTCTGCGAATATTACAAAGCAATATCTTATGGTAAACATTGTTTGGCAAACCATTCTCAAGACCCGCGAACTCCTGGCTACGCCTATCTGTGTATGGCATATGCATATTATGGTTTTAGCAGATTTTCAAAAGCCCTAGAGTCGTTCGAATTAGCGATGCAAGTAGCTCATGGTGCCAAAGATCGTTTACTGGAGCTGCAGATATGTACTGGCCTCGGCTATCTATTTGCAACACTAAAAGATACCACTAAAGCTACGCTATTTTTAGACAACGCTAAGCGTCTGCTCGAAACTATACGAATTCAAGACGTATACGCTAAATATTTGTCGATTATTAACTGTCATTTGTCATATGTCATGATGCTGCTTGGAAATCTAGACACTGCCCAGGCCTTGTGTCAGGTGAGTGCATTTCAAATAGATGCTCGTTCTAGCATTATATCAAACAATGCGCTACCGTGGAAGCGCGTTACATTGTGCACATATATTACGACTCGCTCGCTATTGCTTAATGAACATTAGAAAAAATTTTAGATTTGAACAAAATATTTCGCCATGAATGCATTATTTTTTGTTACACTATCGTTTGCTTGAGCAAAAGGTTATGTGCGTGCATGTGGCTAATTCTGTTATCAACTCAGTTTATGATGTAAAAATTTATCATATACTTTTCTTGCTTCCATTTTAACCCACGTACACGTAAGCGTTATTCGTTTCATTGCTTGCGTTATTCGATTCGCAAATTGACATTGAAATATACATACAGTGCTTGCTTAGTTTGAACTCGGTATTTTCGCGGAATCACGTTTACACGGTTTTTAACAGTGGAAGCTAATACAGAATTTTTACACCGCAGTGCCTGTTTAACCACTGCCATGAACGCGCTCTGTTCGCAGCAAACACAAAACGACGTTCGTTTTCACATGTATGCGATTACCAATTGCGTTTATTTAGCGTCTCGATTAGCTTTTTTCGTTTTTTGAATCTTTTGAATTTTGAAATTTGAATCAAGGACGCATAGGGTGCACTTTGTGTTGGGCACCGGTCGGATTTTTCGTTCGCTAGCCGGCCGCCTGCCGATAAACCGGCCGGCCGGAAAAATGGACGGGCGACAACTTTTCCAGCTAGTATCCAGGAGTACCGTAAGCGGACATCCCCAAGATTAGTATTGTAAATTTTTTATGGGATATTTAAAAAATCAGTTCAAACTTTTCCGTACTGAATATCCGCAAATTGCATTCATCCACTATACAGTTTCATGTAAAACCACAATGCTCTTTACGATGCAGTTCTTAAAGCATGTGTGCCACTATGGACTACTACAGAAAGTGTAAACTTATGACTGCATGACAATCAAACACTTAATATATCTTTTATATACCATTCGACCTGCTTTGATCACCTAAGTCGAACGGTAGTAAAACCAGCGTAATCGGCTCTCGGGTAAGCTTATGCTTAGACTAAGGCTTAGGCTGATCCCTAGCAGTGTTACAGCACCATGCGGAGTTCTCGTTGGCCGGCCGGCTGTGAAATTTTGTGGCGCGCTGTGGCTGCACGGATGGCTGGCGAGCCGTTAAAACGGCCGGCCTACCCATGCGAAAGCAGGCAGTCGGCCGCAGCTCAACATTACATCGATAAATATTCGTATTTGAATCAGGTATTTGTCCAAATTTACTAGTTGGCGGCCTTAGGTAAACACACGACACAAAATTCCCAAATATCCACTTTTGAACCGAATTTTGTTTCTAACTGATAGTCATGTCATGTAAATTAATGGCCTATGTACTAGACCTAACCAAACGATACGTCGCTAGTTTCTAGTTAACACCCGACAGGACTATGGCGCTTTCTCTGTGACAGGTCAAAAACCAATTTTTAGTGTTGGGTCAAATCTGAATAATTGATCACCACTTTATGCTGACAACAAGATCTGGCCAGCGGTTAATTCAAACTATCGCTGGCCTTTAATTCCATTTCGTAGGTCAATTTACATTACGTGTTGCTTACGTAACATCTTAAAACACCAAACTCCCACGTTCATCTGAATTGAGCTAATTATCAACCTTCGGCCTATATTTTATCAAAGCCACGTGTGTTTGGATCCTGGCTCAGGCTAGGCGGCTCGCTTGGACGCCCTAAATATTTACATTTACACTTTAAAATCAAATTTAGGAGTTTGACTACGGTTATTAAAACGTACAAGTCAGAAACGCCGCGTTCCACCTAAATCTAATGCTTCTGACGGACAAAGTAGCAAAGCCGATATATTTTAGTCATATTTTCCTTCCAGAAAATTTGTTAAATTTTGTAGATTTTGCCATTTTTATTCGAATTGTTTTGATATACACGTTTTGCATAAAGCAAAACGTGTGAGAGCAATTTTTATATTGGATTTTTTACACCGTAGAATGAAAAACTTTTACAAATCAGTCATCCGAAACATATTTGCAATATCATCACTTCCTCGGCTGAAAATCTCCAAATGTATTTTGTCAGCAAGTTTGCATCAGACTTTGAAACAAATGTCGCACTTACTGTATTATGAGGACAATTTGTTTCCCCGGAGCGTAAACATATGTCAATCTACAATTATTATAATATGCAATACGTATATTAATCATATAACATATGACGATATAGATATTTGTATTTTTATGTTTATATACAAAATGTTAATAACAATAATAATATGAAAATATAATATATATAAGCACTAACGATAAAACTAATTACTACTGATGGGTGTATACCCTGTGTGTATGCAGACATTGAATTCAGCAATAAAATTATGATCCCTTTTTGAGCTTTACTGTAATTTTAACATGGACATTATAGCATAGTAGGTTATGTCTTGAAAATAGTCATCGACGACATTTACTCGCAGATGACAGCTATCAAACAACAGAAATTTAGCAAAATGTTGGTTTATATTTAATACTGAAAAAATTTATCCCAATATAGATTATGCTGTTGCCTAGCTGCAATGTACAGTAGCAAAACGCAATGTTCATTGCAACACCTATAATTCGAGAACCGATTGGAGGGATTTCCTGATTTTTTTGCCATTCACCGCGATCATAGAAACACACATACAAGAGAAACTATATGCCACCATCTCGGTTTTCTTGCAAGTAGGAGTTGAACAAACCCTTATTTCAATCCTAGAACAGTTCGGATTAATGGTTATCGTCTATAACCGTAGCTAGGGACAAACACGAGACGTCAATGTTTTTCCAAGGTACATCGCATAGACCAATTTATGTACAGTAATGGTAAAACGCGAATAAGTCCTTCATGAAACCGTGACATTGTCAAAACTCCATATTTTAGACCAACAACTTGTCTGTTGAGTTGCTACATTTTATAACTTGAAATTGGTTTGTACAATTTGGTTAGAACATATATAAGACATACAGCATTAGATAGAAAGCTTGGGAAATAAATAAACAGCCTCTTCGCCACGGAAAAGCCTGCTCTTTTGGAAAATTTAGGGTAATTTTGCTGTTATCAATTATTACTTAGAGATAGTTTCTTCAATAAAAATAAACATTTGCGGTACATGTGTCCTACGTTGAAATACGCATGCAGCTGTTGACTTAATAAAGTTTCCACTCTTTACAGCGGAATTACCCGGCCATACCATATATTTTATATCTAAAGTTACATATAGTTTGCCTTTTAGCTTTTCATTGAATAGGTTTAAATGCCATGAAATATAATACGGCTACTATATGATTCTAGACCAATTATTGCTCACGCAAAACAGATAATAAATTGTTTAACAATTTTCGTGTTTGTCGCTAATTGCATATAGCAAGCCACTAAATTTCTCCAATCTTGCATAGATGGGTATTGCAAACATATATAAATTGACATTGCTAACCCAACGGTCTTAGTGCGGTACCTAGTATATGTATAAGAATTCGCGGCTTTGTTCGTGAACCGTGCAAAATTGCGATTTGGTATTTCTAAAGAATAGTGTGTGTGGAATTTTTATTTGATTCAATTGGCGATTTTGACAAAACAATAATCACGGTGCTTGCTACTGAAGCTTACTCACGCCATATATACTGTGTATTTTTCATATGTACGGGCCAAAGTTTCAGCTGTTCGAGTTCATAAAAAAAGTGTTAACAAAACTGTCAGTCGAACGCGTGTATTGTGATTGATTTAAATAAAATGCAACAATTGAAATGTATATAAGTAAGAAAAATGCTCGCCAGGAATATGCTGTCCCGCACCCGTTCCATGCTTCAGTAATGTAAAGTCAAATTATAATTTTCTTCTAATTTGAAAATTTTATTTCGACACAAAATTAAAAATCATAAATAAAACTATATAATGTAAAATTCCATAAACTAATGCATTCGTTTATAGTACATTCATGATGGCAGCGAGTGAAAGTGTGAGATGCAGATAATATATGCATATACACATTTTTTTTGCCCCCACAGCCTAAAGGGGTGGGGGCGCTGCCAGGATTGTAGAGCATCCCAGTGGATGCCCCTACCCGGTAAATTTTCACAACTACCAAGTTGTGACGGTAAAAAAATAATCGGCTAACAAAAAAGGGTACAGCAAAAAGCAAATTTTATATATACTGCTTCTTATTTTGTACTATTTATGATAAAAATGAAGCGCGATATATTTAAATACGCATTTTCAGTACAAAACAACGACATAAATGTTGTAAAACTATGAAGAACATGATAAAATGCAATTGTAAGGAGTTCCATTAGACTTCCAGCTAAGTTGGAAAATACAACCCGGAGTCCTAGCTCAAAACAGCTAAATACTAGTTTGAAGCTGTAGAGGGGTCAGGTATTTGGATTTAACACCCGTGTATGCAATCTTATTTTTGTGTTTGTATACATTTAGAAAGGTCTGTTCTATATGGATATATAATTTATCTGTGCGTACAGTCATAAAAAGTCTGTATGTTGTTGTTTACATTTAGGAAGCATTATTGTTATCCACAGCAAACGGCAATCGTCCTGTTGCTGCTCGGTGTTATATTCAACTAGGAGATATTTTTAGTCAGTCTCAACACAACCAAGAGGTGAGTGGTATTTTTAGTTTTCCACCGTGCGTGAATTATAAACTAAAGAATATATTTCGATTGATAGGCTGTCGTGTCAAGCTCGACTAACCATTAATGGCTATTCCTTGAGTTAGTTTCAGCTGCAGTTGTGTTTAGCAGCAGCTGCAGATTATTCGGTGTGCTATGCGACCGCTAGTAGTAATCGTTAATGTGTGATGGGTACAGAAGGTCTAAACAATCAGAACCTGACCACAGGACTTCAGCAAACAAGCAACTATTCATAAATCGTAAGACTTTTTCGGTAGACATTTTTTATTATCACCTGTCTCTTGCTATTATGCAAGATAAGAGCTCTGTGAAAGAGACACAACACCGATACACAGTGAAAACCAATATCTTTTTATATGCTGCATTGCAGACTTTAATTGTTGCCATTTAGCAAACTGTCGCTGTGACTGCTTACAATTCGCAAATCGACTGACGCAACTATTGTGGTTAATACTGTCGACAATATTATGAGCACTAGATTTGATGAAACAGCTGTGAATGGCCTAACATTGCAACGCGATCGTTTTTGTCTTGGCTACCACAATCACACAATGTGCTGCGGCATAAGCCGAATCAGGTTAAATGTATTGATTTAACGATACGAAGTTTAATCCTTTAACGTCACAAGCGTCAAATGACACCAGCGCGTAACGTTGAGTGCTACATTAACAGACTTTGTCTCATAATATTTTGCACGCGCGTTGCTACTGGCTAGCTTAACCCGTTTCCCTAAGGGATCCAACGGCATCTCCTGAAAATTCAGTGGTTTGGTTACACTACACGCAACAACGCAATCTGGAATCGATTTCTGGTACTGTGTGCATTTCTCAAACATTATTCGATACACAAATTAATTTCGTCGCTATATTTAGTTCTATCACTGTATAAATGTATGCATGCTTAAGCCTCCCAGGTATACACTCTTACTTATTTTGAACCGCATGCTATAATTTCCACTTTTACAAATCCTCTACACTGAGACAAGAAGTACATTTGAGATTAGAAACTTATAATGATTTGTAAATGCAGCACTGCGAAATCGTTTATATGCGAAAAACCTTCCTCAACTATAGGAATGTTATGGTTAGATAAGTTATCATGTTGTGTCACGTATCTAGATGACGAAGATGCTAATCCCGTATTTACATACTGATTTTAAGTGTCTTTCTGTCAAAACGCACAAAAATGTTTAGAGTATTATAAATATACATACAAATTTGCGGGACAAAATGTCCTTACAATATGAGGACGCACGAAATGTGTTTCAAACTACAGTTGCTAATCAGGGTTTTGTATAACCGATAAGTTTTGTACAAACTGATACGAATTAATATGGTATAATAATCCAGTTTTTTAATTGCTGTATAATATTTAGTTTGTATAATAATTTACTGTTGAATAATAATTTAGTTGACGAATTAATACAGTATAATAATCCAGTTTTTTAATTGCTGTATAATATTTAGTTTGTATAATAATTTACTGTTGAATAATAATTTAGTTGTTGAATTAATAATCCAACAACTTTAACAAAATATTTCAAAATATTTAACAAAAATATTGCTCATGTTGGCCTGAATCTCTAGTTTTATAGAAAATTTAGCAGTGTTTCAAAAATCGTACTAGCGCAACTCTCTAATTTTTTGGGAAAAAGTAATGTACTCTTAATGCGGCGTTCACGTTATAATGTTCCTAACGTTTGCAACCTATGTACACCACACAGTGTCAGGCACACTGTTGACAACAGGATGTCTTAGACACCCATGTTTTCAAAGGTTGCTTGGCTTCAACTACCACTTCTCGACAGTGTCAGGCACACCGTGTCTTCTGGCAGTTTTATTGACAGTGTTCAGAATTATTTGAGGAATGTTCATATGGGCTAGATACGAATATCGAAAATTTAAAAAACTACACAGGACAGTTGACTAATAAATCGCATTAGCTACAGACGGTGTCCGTTATAATTAATTCGCGACAAATTGGTAGCTAAGTGTGTGTACGACAATGTCAAGAAAAATGTAGTAACTAGGGGTGTGTGGCACACCATCGCCAATTGATTTACAGTATGGGTGTCACCTTGAATGTCTATACGGTAGGGTCGCGACTACAGGGGGGCAAAAGTTCCAAGCAGCGGGGACATTATAACGTGAACGCCGCATAAAGATCGCAAAAATATTGAAAAGCTGCATATTTAGTCATTGAAAGCATATAGTTCTTTTCTACGCAGCACGTGCATTTTAAATACTACCAATGTTTTTTATGTAGCAGCCTTGATAAAACAAATAGTAATGTTGAGCTTACCAATAAGCTATCGTTTAATCATTTTACCTATTTTCAAATTGCTAACCAGTTCATATAATCGAATCTACGCTTACAAATATGCAGTTATATTTAGCGTTGACTGCACAGCAACTTTGTTCAGTCGTATGGCAGAATAACAAGTTGTAGTGCCGGGAAGCAGCAATACCGCATGCCTTTGCAAGAAAGCATTTAGTTTTATTTTGAACGTTCGTCACAGCATTTAAACTGACGTGCTGGTTTGCAAACCCCTGCCTACCGTATTGTGGGCCTACATGCTACTCACCAAAATATAAAATTATTTGTGTAATATTAGGTGCGTTAAGATTGTCGTACGAAGAATTCATATCAATGGCCCATGTCAGCTTTAGGGGCCGGACGTTATACCGGTAGAAAAAAGAACAGCTTTGAGCGGGGGGTTCAGGGGGGGGGCGGGAGTACCACGACTTAGGCTTAGGCTTAGTACATGGCTAATATAGGGACTTTAGCTTAGGCTAAGACTAAGGCTTAGGCTTAGTATATCGAGAACGGCATGGCATGCATTATACCTCGGCCCCTAAAGTTGAGATGGGACAATATTCATATTGGGCAGACTGCTTCAGGCCTGTACTTTGTAGCGACAAGTAGCTGTCTTTGGTAGAGAAACACATTCATATCTTACTTTAAATCTGTGCTTAAATCGCAAACATGTTAATATTTTGCAGCGTGAAATTTAAAAAGAAGTCGGTAAATTGTTAAACGGAGAAATTATAATTGACACCGACAACAATCATGTTTTGTTGGCGACAAATTATCGAGATGCAAATGAATAACATAACTTATTTCAAACTAATCATACATGCTCATAGCAGGGACAGATTGTATTATTCCCCTTGAAGATCGAAATCCTCGCATGGCGCCGCTAATCGCCCGTAGAAGGTAGCCCGATGCCTCTTATGCTCCACACCCTTGCGGTGAAATTTTTGCAAATCGGAGATAGCCAAATCGCGCTTGGCGACGACGCCCCTCTCGGCAACACCCGCTATCACCCTGAGATTTCAGACCTGCCCATGTAATAACCTAAATACTAACCTTAATTCCAGTACATCGTATCATATACGTGTGATAGTATATAATCATATACTTGCTTTTCATAGTGACAGTACATAGCGGCGGAGTCATTACAATATTTTCCAGCGAGTTGGAAGTGTAGCGTGAAAGTAGTGAAAGTAGTGAAGAGTAAGAACTGTTTTATCGTAGGACGCGTTTCAGAAATGTTGGGAACATTTCGAAAATGGCTACAAGCTGACAGTTGATATTGGTGATAGTTTCGGGCAAATGAAAGCATTGGCTTCAATGGCAAAATGCGCTTTTCGCCACAAGTCGTCGCAATTGGGTCAGTGCGAATGCCAGGTAAATTAACAAGGTTTCATTTAAACCCTGCAGTATATGAAAAATTTGATTAGCCAGTCTATTAGAAGTTTTATAAATTTAACTTCAGCTGAACATGCAGCATTAAATACATTACTAATGTGATGGAATTTATACGCAGAATTTGTGTATTGTGCTATCAAATTGGCATGGAATTCATATAATATGACCCCTGCATTTTATGGTTCTGGTTATTTATTTTCTCGTAAAAAAACTAGACATGAAAACAGGTTGGTCTCAGAAATGGTACAACGAAATAATGTTACATGTTGGTGTTATGAAGCATCTTTATTTCTGATTCTTGGGAGTTTAAACTTTAACGTTATTTTAAAAGATATTTTAAAAGATATCGCGTATTTTAAAAGATTACATTATTACCTCGCTGCCCGTATTTAATTGTGAAAATTTAATTTTTCTTAATTGGACGTGACTGTGCATATTATGAGAAACACATACATGCTATACAACTTAACTTGCTAGAGACCTTTTGTAAAGGGTAACGAATTATTTGACTAATCTATTAATGGCGATTGGCATCAAATAACGCCAGCACGCGTTGTTAAGTGCTCTATGTGTGAGTTTGACGTTTGACGTATATTTATTTGCATGTGCGTTGTTATTCCTCCACTTTTCGAGGTTCCCTAGGGAACGGAGCTTCAGCTCCTACACATACTAGCGGTATGCGTACACCGCTGTGGTTCGCTCCGTGGCACCACTATGCTCTTGTCAAGCATGGCACGACGAACAAATTAATTCGACTAATTTACCTTTTTATAACGAAAAATATAATATACTTCTTGTCAACAAGAGGTCCTGACTGATGAGTTTCAATCGAGAAATTAAAGAAAATGAAGTGTAGCATGGTTTATGTTAATATATGTGTTAGGTGTCCATGACGGAGGTGTTGTGCTGGGCTAACGTT
Source organism: Trileptium ribeirensis (assembly GCA_030248225.1). NCBI lineage: Eukaryota > Metazoa > Nematoda > Enoplea > Enoplida > Thoracostomopsidae > Trileptium > Trileptium ribeirensis. The sequence continues at coordinate 29,212 of JASANE010003110.1, read as the reverse complement.
CCGACCCCGTTTACTATCCCACACACCTGAGGCCGCTTACCTCAACTACCCGGCATCCACACTCAATGCATGCAGAAAATCTTAGCAATGGGGGAGTTTCTAAAAAATTCGACTCTACCCCCTGCCCCCCCCTTCGTCTAGGACTCTTTTTCCCAAAGCCGACGATCCCTGTATTCATACATCATACGTGTATCAACTGAACTCAGTTACTCACTGAAAACTACAACTGTAACTGTTATAAAGTATCAAAAACTTCATGGATTGATATGAACTTAATCGACAACGTAAAATTTTTGAACGATGCTTGCAAGCGGACTGTTGTTCTACCTGGGCACTAACAAAAGCGATGTTACAGAGATAAGATATGCGTGGCTATTTGATGAATTTTGCAAAATTTTCAGTTAAAACTTGAGTGAAAACAAATCATGCAACATTTCGCAGGTTTTCGAGAAAGTCATGAGAAATAATTTTACCAACATTTCACTAAACGTTCAACTATCGAGCTAGAGGAAAAATGGCGTCAAACTCTGCTTAAGTGCACAGAAACGTGCAAATATGAGGTTCAGGAAAGCGCTGATATTATAATGTTACTGCGTTTGGACATGTCAAACAAACTAAAATTGAATTCTCATAGTAAACGCACTGTTCACATAGTTCAGATAGAAATGTATTTAGAACTAACCAATTTATATATCGTTTTATTTGATAGCAATGTAGGTACTGTTTTATCCAGTTTAACTTCTCTGTTTATTAAAACAATTTAGGCGATCGAACTGAATAAAAAGTGTTTGGAAATTGCTAGATCTATTGGATGCAAGGTATGTCCATATTCAGTCATTCGAAATTGTTTGTTTTAAAAAATTCATTAATGCATTCACGGGATATTGAAACCGATTAACTATGAAGCCTGTTGTGAAATACTCAACAGCTAGGATCTTTATTAATTAAATGTGCCTTTATATCCGAAATTGATGTCAAAATTTTAGCTGTATACATTGCTTCGCCACTGAATCTATATAATTTTTTTTAATATTTTAAATCAAGATACACCTTATCTAGAATGAGAAAGTTCATAATATGATGACGCTTCGGAAAATTCTATTGCTAATGCAAGATTCATTGATACAGATGCAGATCCAATCATATTTTCGACCTGTATACCAATTACAGTGTCAAACCAAGACAATCCACTTTGCACCTTGGAAGAACAGTAGGACCCATCTTGGTATATCACCGTGACAATAATGAGTTGTGCATTAATTACTTATGGATACGTAGTATTTTTGATGATTTCAAACGCTGGAGCACAAATGAAATATGGCAGATTAACAACATATTACGTTTTATTTGAAAGTTTAGTGCTTTATATAAATTCACCTGCACCGCTGGACAAATCGTGCTGAAATATTTGTTTATCGTTACGTCACTGATCTTTCACTCGACAGCAAAATTGCCTGTATTGTGACATCGCGCTTAAGCGTAGTAGATGAAAATGATATTGAAAAAACATTAACGTTAGCATCAGATCCAGAATTATTGCATGCTAATAAGGTTTCGTTACAGTTTGGCCAAATGAAATGCCATCTGCGCTTGCAACAATTATACAAATCGCTGACTGACGAAGACAACGAAGAATCGGACCGAATAGCAGTGACCAAATTGATTCGAGAACTGGAAATATTTTGCAATTTTTGTGGTCAACGGTACGCAACATACGAACAACACGCTCTCCAAGCACTGCCTTGTTCACATATCTTCCATGAACGGTAAATTGTAATAAATATAATCAGTTTTGGCCAAAAGTGTTCAGTCAAAATGTTTAACCCTTTAGCTCAAATTACAATACAACGTAAGTCTCTATTCTATATTGCGAATTAAATCTACATTCAATTTCCGTAGTATTAATTTAGCAAAATAATATCTAAGGATAATCAATTCAACTACATTTAAATCATAGTTTTATCCGCATATGTTTGCAATGAATAGACACTAAGCAGAGCAAAATCTGCTTTGATTTTATTGAAAACACTCAAGTGATAAGTTTTATTCTGCTCGTATTGTTTCCACCAACTATTTCTCGAGTTAGTTCTTATATGAGATTTCGCATTGGTTCCTGAAGAGGGATCCCAAATATGTTCTCATTTTGTCTCCCTTATTTTATTTTGTTGCCAACGTTTTCAGTACCGGAGGAGCACAGTCTAAATTCAGCATTAAGTGTTCTGATACTTATGTAATAACCGATCTGCTATCGATGATTGTCGGCTTTGCTTTTATCAACTACGGCCCGTACTGCTCCGTTCACAACTACCAAACTCAGTATTTTCTCTATTTAATCGCTAAATCTTGTTAGTTGACAATTGTCAAGAACTGTTCTATTGGTACTATCAATATATTATATATTTTAGTGGTCACTATTCTGGCTGTAGTGCATTAAACCTGCTTTCCTATGGCTTCTGTGGTGCGAACTATAAGCTCCCAAATTTGGCCCAGAATTGCAAGTTGTGCTATTTTCTAATTGCCTAGTTTGGGTGAGTTTAAGGTACCGATGAGTTTTAACAGACTTTTGGTGTAGACCAGTTCCTACTCTATGTTAAAAGTCTATGGGGGCATTTGTCCTATTTTGCGACGAGTGCTGGCTACTCCAAAGTTGGTTCAAAAACACATTTTAACATCTGTCGAAGTCGATTCTACTAAGTCTATTACGAGCTTATCGAGTCCTAACCTACCTGCGAGATGCTACGAAGCAGATCTACGCTGAACTGACAGGTCGAGCCAAAAAATTCATACCCGATCCTTTCCCGATTTTATTCCCCCCCTTCGTCTTCCCATCCCTTTTTGCTGTTGTTTCTCCGTGCTGCTGCTTATGTATCGTTATGTTGTGCAGTGCAATTTCCACTGCATGCGGCAATGTGGAACGCTCGTATTTTTGATGTTTCACGAGCGCGTTCGAGATATCAGACAGAGCGAACACCTCTCTCTTCTTGCGAGCAAAACACCTATGATGACAGAGAGAGAAAGGTAGAAATATGAATATGTGTCTCAAACCTGTATAATCTACTTGTCCGTCAATAGTCCTATGATAGACGAATCTTATTTACGAGATCCTAAACGTACTACAATGTGTTTTGCGCCATGATACGGCAGCGAGGGTCGACTAGCTGTCGAACCTAAAAACGCTGTTCTTTGACTTTGAACGTACACTTTCACAGATGAGTTAACCTCATACGACTCGATTAGCCGTAAAAATCCGGCGATTCGACTTAGTCCTGGCTCATATAAAGCACAGTTGACACAAAATATCCCTATTAAATTTAAACAGCCCTAAGAAGTTTTAAAATTCTAGAAAATTTTGAGCACAGAATCAGACAAAGCTCGATACAATAATCAAATAATATAACCTTCGATATGTTCCGTGTTTTACACAAAGACATTTTCATAGTGTTGTAATGATGCCTAAGGTGCCCTTCATGGGTATTTTGCGATGTATATTTGATTTCTTCCAAATGCATCCGTGATTTCGAAAGATTGAAGGGGAGGGGGCGAATGACAATATCATGATAGACTCAGAATTACCCTGGGGGCTAATTCCAGGACTTAATTGGCGCATCAGCTCTTTAAACGAAAGGGGATGCCTTACGGCGGACAGAAAATTCAACTCGTTGATTGTCTTATTGCTAGAATCAAACTCCAATATTTTGTGGCTATGGTCTATAAAGAACCCACCTACGGAAGCCTAACCTTGGGGAAATTAAACCGTCTTTAGCTCGTCCCAATTGACCTACCCATACTTACACCTTTGATCCCTGCGGGCAGCACCGACTCCTACCCGTTTATGTGGCGCTGGACGCCCCGTGGATTCTTCGGCGCAGCAGTCGATCGGCAATTCTTCGCGAAAACAAAAACAAAAACAGTCGAACACTAGCTATTGTGAGCACGGAGCCGGTCAGTAGGGTCAACCGAATTCCATGACGTCGAAGTCGGACTGATTCAAAGAATCGGTGCATCACATGTGACCTCGAAATTTGCGCCTATAAGATAGGAAATTTGACGTGATCTAATCCCAGTAGATTTTCTATAGCACCTTATTTTCAGATTATAGTTCCGATATGTAATCGGAAAATTCGAAAACTTCAGAATTTGCCGGCTACCGTAAAAACCGATGATCTTCTTAGGGAGTGTGGAAAACAATGAAGGAACATCTACTATTTCGCCCATTGCTCCATCGATTTTAATCTCTTTATTAACGTCTGTGAAGCCAGACGTTCCCAAGATCAAAAGAACAATCTGCGAAATATAAATTATTAATATTAAGTTAATAAAATATTAGTTCATAATGAATAATGACTTAAATTCCTTAGCGGGAACTTTACCCAAAAGAACAATCTGCGAAATATAAATTATTAATATTAAATTAATAAAATATTATTTCATAATGAATAATAACTTCAATTTCTAAGCGGGAACCCTACCCAAATCTGCTCGCTGATGTTCTATGGATGTCTTGTGCGGACGTGTAAACATTGCACGTTGATATGTACGTCGGACGGCGCAAATCATTAACTTACAAAAGTCCACGCCGCCGACTTTCAGACATATCTCATCCCATCCGTATCCTAACATGCGAATATTAAATGAATATAAATTTGTCTGGCTGTTGTTTTTATTTTATTGTTTGCATGCCATCTTTTCGGTTCGGTTCTTTCAGTTACGAACCGTCCCATGAGCGGAACGCGTCACGGGACGGGCTCCACTCGGGACGTGGGACGGGGCGCGCTCCGGGTAACCACCCGTGCGGTAAGCACTCCTGGCCGGGACCCACCGGGGCCATCGTCGGGTTCCAAACCTACCCCTGTCCCTCTATGAATCTGTATATCCGTATATAAACTAAAATTCGTAAAACTTACGGATTTTAGTTAAAATTTGTTATACTATTTGCATACTCATATATATTAAAAATATAAATATATATGTCTACCTCATATTTGTATTTTATATATCTATATGTCTGGCCTTTGTTTTTGCTTAAATAGTGTACCATAACTAATAATGAATATTACTGTTATTATTTTGTCAATAATTTTAGTTATAATTTAATTTATATAAGATAGAGAAAGGAAGATCAAAAGAGGGAGAAAAGACAAAGAAAGAAGGGAAAAAGAAAGACAAAGAACGAAAAATAAGGGAGCCAAATAAACGAAGACAAACACAGGGACTAAAGGGTGCAAGAAAAATGCAACAACGACAACGAACGGGCAAAGAACGACCCAAAAGGTCGAATAGAGAAGACAACAAACAAAGGAAAAACGGGGTAAAAGAAGGATCTTGGGGCCAGAGGTTCCCGAGGGAATATTGGTGGGGTGGGGTTACATTCGGTCCCAGGACGAACAATGGGTTAGAATCACACCAAACACAAAGGATAGAAGCAATATTAGGGCTTGACCCATGCGCATCGATATATATGTGCATTATACGCTTATAAACTTACGGTGACCCCGCCAACCATCCTTTTTAATTTTGTATAAAAATTGTTACTGAACTGTTTTTGGCCAATTGAAATTTGGTGTAAAACTGTGCGCGAACAAACTGCTCGCGATTGATATCTAGTAATTGTGTGTTCGCGAAAATGCAACTAAAATTACCCAATTTGAGAACGAAATTTGAGAACGAAAATTTGTCGAATTTGAATTAAACCGGTTTGTTCGCGAACATCAAGAGCTTAAATACAAGATCGATTTGCATGTGACGTCACTTCTGCATTAAATTTGTTCACGAACACTGAATAATCCAAATTTAATTGATTAGACTTTAGGGAACCGTATTTCTGCAAATTGAAAACGTCCAAATTCTGTTCGAACACAAATTCAAATCCAATTCTGATTTGATTATGGCAATTTTTGGTTAGCGAAAACAGGAATGAAATTCAGTCTATTTTCCGTAACAAATGGTTTGCGATTCTATATCGGTTACTGCAAAATAGGATGGTTGTTGGGGTTAATTTAAGTTAAATCACGTATTAGTAAGTGGAGCTTTAACGAGCTCGCCCGGGCTAACGGCTAGATGGATAGGATACTTTAGCGGGTTACCACGGGCCAACGGAGGGATAAATAAAGACCCACCGTGCATTGTTGAGCTCACCAAGAATAGGCGAGTTGGATGATGGGTCAAATGCATGTATTTATGATAAGGGGGAAATTAACGATATTTCGCAAAATGAGGAAAAGTATATGTCCCATTTCTATAGTATATTATATGAAATAAACATAAAACGGAGGGGCGACTTTACAGCGGCCCAACAGCCCCGGGGCTTTTCGGAATGTTTGTAGTCTGAGCTACTTTATGACATATAAATCTCTTACCGGAAATACTCCTGCAAGAGGATAGAGTAGTTACAATGCTCTTAATCGAGGAATTTTGCGGTAGTCAATATGGGAGAATTAAATTTCGTCGTGTTTTACGCACTGTACAAAGAAAGGAATAAAACTTAACGGTGCTTCTTAGTTGTGGATTCACCTGGCCAATGCAATGACATTTAAGGTGCCAGTGTAGGGTGTTCCACAGAAAATTGTAAGGAGTTGCAAACACGCTGATCACAATGGTTGTAGGGGATTTGGATCGGATTTGTCAACAGTATGGCTCCAAACGGTTCAGGCGCAAAGGCAGACGGCGGAAAAATGATATTGCGAGGTTTGCCTAAGAATAGGAGAGGTATATAACGGTTGAAATAGCGATAACGACTATACAATTTGTCGTGGAGCTGAGTGTGATCAAGTAACAACAGCCCAACTTAGCGTAAGTAGCGGTTGTTTCAGCATGTAAAAGCGACATTTATTAAGATAACTCGATTATCCATAGACCGATTGCGTTCTACGTGATCTAATTAGAAGGACCACTGAATTTCGCACCGAAAAGTATTCAGGGCTCGAGTTCGAATTCTTGACCAGTAACCAGTTACGGCTCATCGAAGCCGTTTTCGGCTCTCTCCCTTACTAAAAATTGTTTAAGTTTATTGATTTACTTTTTTATTGTTTTTCAGTTAGCTTAACCACTGTGAAATAGTTTGGTTAATCTGTTGTCATCTCAGGTAGATGTGATATGCCTACGTTTGGTTACTCCCCAGCTAATTTCAGCGTTGTTGCCATGGGTGAATGGCCGGTAAACCTCCAATTCCCGGACGGTCGTAGATTTGACCCTACACGCTTAAGAATGTCACGCTAGAATTTTCATCCGGTCGAATTCCCTAAAAGCCTAAAAATTTTTAAACGGCTCGACCCTATTCCTTCTTCCCCTTTGACCCATTCTCCGAACTTCATACATGAATAAATATAAATAGGTTCCCCACATGAAATTTCGGGCAAACATAGCAACATTTAAAGCGGTTAACATTGAACATGTAACGAAACATACGATATAACGGACAAAGAGAGGACAACATGTAAGAACAAAAATTGGTTAAATGGTTAATTCGTTATTTCCCAGGGTATTTACATGCGAGACAAATACATGGCGCTATGGGGTTGGGTTACATGGGGAACACGTCTGAGTGGATGATTTTATAGTGCGAAAGCTTTAATCTTACGCCTTCTGGGCATTATTAAGTCGGTAAAGGGCCTAGGTAGGTAGAAACCAACGTAACACGCCGCAATGGCCCTATTACATGTGCACTAAGCTTACCAATACTTTGCATGCGTACTCCTGTGTAAAAACGTATAACAAACGTTTCACACATTTTTATATTTTAAATTCAAAATAGAAAATTTAGTTTCCCAATATTGGTTGTATCCTCTATAATGCTGTAACATACTTGGTTTTCGAAATTTCGCCGCAGCATAATAAAAGCATAAATTTATTTTCTTTTAGTTGTCAAGTGAATGTTAATGCCTTAGATACCAAAAGTGTTGCACTGTATGTGTCGCAATGTATACTATTCTTCCGATAAATATCCTATCCGGGTAGTGCATTATTTGTATGCACAAATTAAATAAATATATACAGGAAAATACATGCGGACGCTCTGAGGTCTCGGTGGAGTAGCAAGGTTCGGCGGAGTGGGGAAATGGTCTCTGGGAAGAGACCCTCGGGGGTCCTCCAAGGAGGGGTGCTGATAAAGTTGACGCTCTCACTCCTCCCCGAAGGCCCATTTTTGTCCATTTTCCATCAATTAGTGCTAAGTTTCACACTATTGTTTTTAATTATTGCTAACATTTTCTGCGCACCTTCGGCACGGGGGGTGGTGGGAGGGAACGGGGTTGCTGCGAACCAAGTGGAGTACGGTGGTGCCCTCAGAGGAAGTAGACCAGGACCTCTCGAAGAGGGTTGAATTTGAGGCATCGGGGGGGGGGGAGGTAGCCCTACCGCTGCTTCGGCATGTATGATATTTGAACGCTCTTATAATTATTATTTCCAAATCCACATTGATAACAGATTCTGCAAATTTTTCTTAAAACCAATTTAGTCTAGATTAGGTTCAAGACCTACAAGCTGCTACTTTATTTGGTTTGACATTTTCATTTTGGTAAATTTTCAGTTGCCTCACGGACTACTTAAAATCAGCCAAATCCGCAGCGAGTGTTGAGTGTCCGAAGTGCATTAATGCCATGAACATTTCATCTACAAGTGGCTGCTGTTGATATTGTTACTCACCATTCAATTTGTGGATGTCACTGAATAATATATATGATCTTTCGCTACAACATTCAGAGACGAAACAAGATTGCACTAGCTGAAAAGTCATCAAGTATACTCATGTAATTACTAGTTTTACTAAAAGCTAGATACTGTTTAGATAGCATTATCTGGTACAGGGATCTTTTACCGATGAAAACGTGGTTACTCATTCCATGCCAGGTCCCGTCAAGAATGTCTGCTTAGTAGAAATTTAGCCACGGACCTAACGAAATTCTATTTCCTACTACTACTTTTCTAAAAATAGTTGTATTATTCTCCTAAATATTCATGCCACATTAATCTAATTTCTCTCTTTTTAGTTTCCAAGCAAACGTTGGTTGGTATAGTTTATGTCATAACAGTGATATCGCTCGAGCTGCTGCTAGGCCCAAACCACGCCAATGTCTTAGCTCTCAATTTTTCAATTATTCTTGAGAAATGGCATACCAAGAATATTTTGCACATTTTAGTCATACAGAGCAGCTACATAATGATCCCATTAACATATCGCTACGTTGCCTCTAGGCTACAAAATCGAGGTTTCTCATGTAGTGCCAGCTTTTTATTAGCGTATAATATATGTGTTAATTAAATATGTTATAAGAAAACTTTAAAACAAATATCGGCATGAAGTATAATAATGACTAAGGGTGGCTAAAATATATATCTCCAGGCTTCAGCAATAGCTTCTTCCAGACCACCCGCCATGCTAGAGGTACTATTGTCAAAATTGAAATAAAAGCCCCTTTTGGATTTGACTGCAGACCTAGAACTAACTCAACACACTACAACTGCGTTTGATACGCCCACCGTGACTGTGGTTTATACTTGATTAAAATGTAGTTTGTACTACAGGGTAGTTAACTAGTAACCACAGTTTATTAAGCGATGATAATGTTTAGATTATTACTGTAGTCTTAGTGATGGTTAAGTTAATATTACTATATCCATGTCGCCAGTAAAACATTTTTATTATTGTTAACTTTCTGTGCTGTACATCTATCAGCTGGTGTGATATTTTTATAATTTAGCGTTCGGCCTACTCGATTATAAGATGGTTCAGACTTCCTTCAGTATCCTGTGCACATTCGTTGATATTGTTGGCTCTGTCTTCTGTTTATGATGACGTCAACATACAACATGAACATTTAAACACGGCACGAGTGGTCGTGGATATTTTGCGTCTGCCGTCTCGTTATTGTGACCATATTTGCACAAAATATTTTCGACGAGTCAATAATTATGTCAAGTAGTATAGACATTTCCTGCAACATGGTTCTTGGTTTGTCGCTCTTACTAGTAAATAGATATCCCAGAAGCAGATATTTTATGTTTTGGTGTAGCTGTCACTCCAAATACTCACTAAATTAGGATTCAGCGTTGTCCAAATATTCGATTTTCATTACCTTCGATTAAGAAAATTGCTGAACGGCTTTAGAGTTAGTAAAAATACAAGATAACCCTGGACTGGATTCGTGAGCCAGAAACGTATACACCACGTTTCACGATGAGTACTGGGCAATATGCAGCCAAAGTAGTGGGTTTGGTCAGGGCCGTGAATAGGTATTCCCAGGACCCCACAATCTTGTGGTAGGTCCCAACCAGTGGCAGGTCCAGTATTTCACCGGGGAATCCTGAGACCTCGCACCACCCTCACGTATCGTGTACGTTCCGACACCACGAATCGGCTAACCGAAACCAAATTTTCTGAATGGCTTGGGTTTTGGCCGATTTGGTAAAGATACAAAATATCCCATGACTGGACCCGGGATTACATCGGGGGATGCCGAGATATTGCACCCCCTGTATCGTGCACCCTCTTTTGCCCATTCTTTTTGTTTTTCGATTAAGGCTCCGGCTCTGCAGTTATGGATTTTGATGTATAGTGCCCCAATGGTTACTCGATCCAAAATTCGAAAATTTGTTCTGACATCCTGAGACTGAAAGTTTTACTTGGGGGTTTTCAGGCATGGGAAACTAGTTGTCGGTGTTTTTCTGTGACCGATAGGTTCATCGGTGAAGTTTTTGCCTCATTTTAGTACCCTTCACTGAAGCAAGGTTATTTTTATCTTAACCTTCGAATTTTTTTCTGGTTGGTTTTATTTAATAGTAAAATGATAAATGCTGACGCCTATTTTTTTTGTTTTTCGATTAAGGCCTCGGTTATAGAGTAATGGGGTTTGAGGTATGGTACCACAATGGTTCCTTGACCCAAAATTCGAAAATGTGTTCGAAAAATTCGAAAACGTCTTGGGCGGCCGATAAAAGTTCGGCATGGGAAACTCATTGCCGGTGCAGTTGTTTCTGTGACCATGGTTCCGTGGGAACGGTGGTATGGCGCCCCCTTCGTTCAGGGTCAGAGGTCAAAATGAGCGGTTTTTGTCCCGTTTTAGTACCCTTCATTTCGCTCTCAGATTCATGGGTATATAGATTCGGAGGTATGGAACCGTCATGGTTCATCGACTCAAAATTCCTAATTTTACCGTTACGTCCTGGGAGGCTGATAGCTTGCACTGTGGGTATTGGGGCGTCGGAAACTTATTATGTGTGTTGTTGGAAATTGTTAGTTTTGTTCTAACTTGTGCGGTATTGTGTGAAATCCACATATAGCATATCGACGTACGCTATCGAGAGCTGATTGTTTGTGCACGCAAAAGAAGTAGGTGTACCTATGCTTCACTATGTTGAGCTATCTCGATAGAGTTATAGTTTTAATATAAGCAACTCCTCTCTGGATTTTGCGTCTCAGTCGCATTTTCCAACAGGCAGTCAGCCGCACACTGCATTATCATCATGTGTTTACTTCATAATGCGTTTTTGTTAATAAACCTTTTCTTGTTTTCTGATTCGTCCTTCACACAAAATAAGACCTACTGGTCTAACATGTAGTTAGTATGACTAGAAATTTGGTTATAAACTTACATCGAATAGACTATCCTACAACCTAGATCATATCATAATCACACCCTAAATCCCGCCAACAAGACTAGGTATGTTACTCTGTAGAATTGCAGAAACGCTGCTTATAGCACCTGTACTATGCGAACGGCACACGTAGAGATTTTCTGTAGTGATAACGATATTTCAGTGTCGTGTATGCTACCCTAGTATTTTGTGGTGATGAAATAATTGTCCTCCCTATAAATTACAGTTTTATGTCTAAATTTCAAGGGTAATTCTGGCTGCATTCAAGTCCTTATATTTTTCCATGTGTAAGTGTTCGCAAGCTGTGCGCACAATTTCTATACATTATTTATCTGTCTTCCCAGCTATCATCATTTACGGCACTTGGGCGTTGCATCAATGTAAAACACTTATTGGAATTTCTTAAATAATGGGTTGCAATTCGATTAAGGGCTCAAAATGTTGATATAGGCGCGTTTTAGTGCACTGCAGTGCAACGCCCCCTCTTACTTGTTCCCTACAAATGGATGTGAACTCGACATCGGGTTTTACAAAATCGGATAGCTTGTGGACGCAGGTTAAGTTTAGTCGCGCATAACAAGACATAATTCAGTATGTTTTCTCATCTGTTAGTATCCGTCAGAGTCGAAGTTTCGGTTCATACTGTACAATTTTTGCAATACAAAACCAGTGTAAACCTAGAATGTATTTGCTATTTGACAATTTTTAGGTTAAGAGTAGGATAGACTGAAAATCGGTAATATAGAATGAAAATCAGTTCTACAGAAAGGCAATTATGCCATAGATTGTTATAAATAACTATTTATAGATAGTAATAAATAGCTCAAAAACATTTTTGTACTTATAAATCTGGAGGTTTCATAGCTGATATCCTAGTTTAGATAAGCGTTGATTGAGAAGTGACAATTTCACCTCAGAACCAAAAACTTATGGAAATAAATTATATAGTAGTTGCACCAGTAATAGTAGCGTCGCCTAATTGTAGACAATTGTTCAATTTTTTTCTTCTGTTAAGTGAAATTAAACATCAACTCAACATTTTACTAGAATTCCTGTAGCATGAAATTGCGAAAAACATAATAGTAATATATCAGGTAAATTTATGTAACAACGACACTTATGTCACAAAAGGGCCATATAGTATCTGTATGAAAAAAGTATAATTTGAAGCTAAAATAAAATAACCACCTAACGCTTTACAGTCTAAATTTAGCGTGACAGTGTCTAGACATGCTTTTTAATTTCTGTAGCGTTTTTTGTTGTCTGGTCCACTCTGATAGTAATATACTAGTTCTGTGCTTCAATTTTGATTTTTGAAAACCCGGCTTGGTAAACTGATAAATTATAGAATTTCATTTATTTAAGTTGAAAAAGATATTACTGCAAAATAGTAATTATTTTTGTTTGTTTTAACAGTAGCAATCGTTAACATAAAGCAATGATCAAAGATTGAGTAGCAACTAGAGAAACTACCAAGAAAATTTATTTGTATATGTGGCTAAGCACCTTGTCCATACTTATAAATGTACAAGGCTCTGTTGGGAACGTTGTGTTTAGGAATATCGTTGTAATAGCTAATCAGCTCAAATCATGAACAGTGATCAGTTAGAACCAATGAGTAGCAATTAAGCAATCAATACACGGAGTACATTCATTATTGAACCTTCAGCTATACTAAAGGGAAAAAATTTTCTCCTAGTACATAAGCCACGTCGAATTCTTTATTGCTAAGGAATCGGTGACAATGGCAATATTTAGTTTAATTTTGACCACAGAAATGTTCTTTCGGCATCTATTTCGCTGCCCAAAATTCTGGGCATTGATAAGCTCAACAGTGTAAGTTCGTCATAGTTTCGACTGCGAACACGTCGGCCATAAAAAACCACAAAGCATCAAGTATTAAACTGCAACGAAACTTACAATAATTTTGTCTTATTATGTATTGTGGGAGGCTTTAATGCCTGATTTAGATAATGTTAGTATAAGAATATTATAAAATCATGCATCGCGTAGGTGCACGTTTGGACGTATATATTGTAGGCTAGTATCGCTAAACCGTCACTAATTCAGCAGGATTAGGTAGAACATTTTTGCTACAAAATTGTTATTTTTTGTATGGTTATTACATATTGAATGAGGTTACTCTCCTGAATTCATCTCTCTAGCTTGGCTCTAGAAAATCTTCTATGCTGTAAAATTTTGATTTAATTGTGTTTCTTGCGTTATGTATAATAATAAAAATGTTAGTGCTAGTTTCGGCTTATATATGGCATTGTTCATTCGCCGCTAGAGAAACCAATCACGATAAAGATGAATGTATTTATTGGTGTTAAACGCATCAAATTAAAAAAATATGTTGAGTCCCGTCAATGCTTTCTTGTTTATGAAATGTAAATTAGTTATGCAGTCGCATTGTAACGTAACCGAAATATCTATCTTGCTGCAGAATAAGTTTATTCATCAATAGCGTTAAAACAGGTTTCAGCGAATTTATCATCCTTTGAAATGTGAACAGGTCATTACGGTAAACATTTAAATGTTCTGTATATGTCGAACGAGCGTTAAATTCGTGCAAACTAATCCGATCACAGTGATATGATATAAATTATTACATGCACTGACAGTACCAGCGCACTTATGCGTCGTCCACGTTTATTTGTGTGCAGCTACTGCACACAGTGGGCAGTATGTTCGCTACGAATGCACTCAAACCAATTCGAGCTCTATGATAACGTCGCATGCGCCGTCCGTGCAGTCGTAAACTCGGTTGCTTACTAAGAGCATTAGCAGCATTAATAGTACGTGGCTATGCAACTGCATAGTACAATGCGTTGATGGCGTGCATTTGTAACAACTTTTACATTTGAACATGTAAAAGAAAGATCAGTTTACGCAGTCGAGTGCAATAGTTTTGATCATTGACCGTGCAATCATAATTACTATTGCAAACCGCTGTAGAGCAATGTTGTTTACTAAAGCATTGCGTCCGTGAAATTGTTTTCGCCAAAGCACCAAAGCACTTTCCAGTGCAATTATTGTCACGTTTGCGCTGGCTGCAGCAATGGCATAAACATATACGTGAAATATGCACCTTGCTATTGTTTTGAACTTAAAAATTTCTGAAATTTGTCAATCCGCTGAAGAGTTATGCCTAACACAGACGCATAAAAGCAGCTCCTATCTATTTTGGTATATCCCAGTCGCTCCACTTCGATACTACATATTCCCGTGAAATACAGTATGTGCTCATTTTAGGTTTAGTAGGCTCAAGTGTTTCCAAAAGCAATTGTGCGATGAAATTTTATTGCTGCTGGGACTTTTATGTAAAATACTCGGCATGGCACAACTAAAAGATTTTGTTATTATGCCTTTTATAAAAGTGCATTAGCTGAGCAATGTACGATACAAAACGTTTCATCGCCAACTATTGATGGGTATATAAATCTTACATATATGTCGATGTGTATGTCGCATTGCAAAAACTTTGTCGGACTTAAATGGCGACCCGATACACCAAGTTAAATCTATATACGAAGGTCGCAGTGCTATTATTTACAACAACTTCATTTTGAGATCATTTTCACACCAGAAGACTAAGAAGAGGTAGATGAACCTTCTGGGGGAAAAGGGTCAGCTGTCCATTTATCGAACTGCTGCTACTTTTGCCGTATTACACTCCCAAAACACTTTTGGTCAGCAGTCAAACTGAGTTTTGATGTTGTCACAGTTAAGTGCAGCGAGGATGGCTTTTGTTATTACATTTTTGCTAGCAACCACCAAAACACAACGTCAGCAAACTACCGACTTTAGCCCCGGCTGTCTCCCGCGCTGCGTCGGTCGTTTTCTTTTATACCATGTTCTACAGCTCCTTTTCCTCTTTTTTCTTGTTCGCTGTCTCGTTCCCAAAATTGAAACTTAAACTTCAAACTTTACGCCGTGTAAGACAAACGAAAAGAAAATTGGCGTGTAGGTGGCAAAACTGTCAACACACAAATATTCAGCAAAATAATAATACGTTCAACAACAACACTGTAAATGGCGGCCGGCTTATAGCGACAATGAGTATTGATGAACAAAGAACTGCCTGTGGGGCGCGACCGTAGTTTCGGAGAAAAACAACTTAGCGATCAGCTATAGGTTTTCGCGCGAGAATTATATACCAGCGTTCAAGGCGCTCTCGGTTTTATTAAAGATATCGGCGCGTTTTTGCCGATTTTAGGCTAACGAAAAGTTGCAGAGGGCCGGGAGCGGCTCCGGCAGGCCGGCTACTAAAAAAGTTAAAGTTTTATGATAGCCTTAATAGGTGGACGGTTGAAGGCTATTTTAGGTGTAGGAAATTTTAGTATCCCATGTAAGTTAAGGGGCCACGGGCAGACCTGTGGGGGTGGACGGCCCCTGGTTCGCGACAGAATAGATAGTATAAGACCCCATGGACGTGCCGAGTCTCGAAAATCGGAGAGTTTTGATTGATTTTGTTGTCATTTGGGGTTATAAAAATGGATGATTGAACTGAAATGGAATCTTGCACAGTTCAATATATAAGCGCAAGTTTTTATAATTAAAGTACTTTTAAGGATCTAAAAATATCGTCTGGTAATACAATATATAGAACTGAAACAAAAAAAACATGATAATAAGATGTAAACCATACGAGTCATTTAAACGAGCACCAATGCCATGCATTCAGCACGTCCCTTGCGCAAAAATTCAGTACTAATCACTAAAGCAGTTTTAGATATGGAAATTACTAGTTTTAGGGAATAAAATGTTTCAAGTATTAAAAGTATACACGCTTTACTAAATTTTAAGCGATGATAGTGCAATATACTACCATACCAATTTTACCGATGTGTCAATAGAGAAGTGATTGCCAATTTTTGCTGTTCGAGCTGCTTAATTAATTTAATGTTACGTAAACTGTATATGGGCAAGAACACAATTTTGGCACAACTGACTGTAAAAATTCGGAGTAATAATTTCACCGTGCACGTGAAAGAAACAGAAACTTGACGAGCATAGAAGTGATCAATGCATTTTTGACCCTTTTTGTAAAACGCAAAAAAATAAGGTGGGTTTTGTGAGTTATTACCTCGCCAAATATACATACGAGTTAGATCATTATTGGGGTGCTACTAGGGCAAGGATTGCGTAACCAGATATAATTACCCGTTGCCAGAATATATATACGGCCAGTACGAAACTACTAGATTTTCTTTCTAACTGGCGGATTTGACTACTAGTGGTTGTTACCTAAAACTATTTTATCTAGCGTACCCCCGATACTATAACAACGCTAAAGCTGTTTGACTTCGCAAAATGTGAGCACCTAGAAATTTAATTTAATTTTCAATTTCATTCTTTTGAAACGTATGTATACATGACAAGCAAAAAAAAAAAAGATTTTTTAAGGACTTTAGTGAAAGACCTCTCACGCAGTATCGTATAGACTTGGGCAACATCGGCCCGTGCTGTCAAATCGCAATTAATCACTGTTAAGCTCCGCTGCATTTTTTTATATAAGCGAGAGGGTTATGCAACACTAACTCCCCAGTAGATTGTGTTTCGATCACATTGATATGAGGTAAATGCGTCAATGTCCCTCTAAATTAAAACCGTGGCAATAAAGTATTGTGTTTACTTTCCATGTAAGTTGAAAACTATTTATATATTTTATTTTCTAGGGAATCTTAAATTTAAAAACAAATTACCAACGAAATTTGCACATTTTTCAAAATTCTCAAGTAGAACTAATGGGCAATAGGCCTACGTGGGTCACGACATTAGTCGAGTTGTGCGAAAACAAATGGAGATAACGATTTCTGCCTTAAAATTCAGTTTCAATTCTTTTTTTGTGTGATAACCTAATGCATCTAACACCCAACGACGTGATTTGAGATTACCGCCCCAGGGATCAAGTAGAATTGTTTTAACGATAACTTTATCGGTCATTTAGCGAAAGAGCATAGCTTATTCGATGTATTATCTTGGTGTCCAAATATTTTTCACCATAAGAAGCCAGCTCCGTGTGCAACAAAAACATTTATGGAAATAAGCCGCGCCATATGAGTTGTAATGTTTAATCACATTTTTAACGTTCTCAAGCAATGATAATATGGCGTAAATTAATGTTAGACGCGTTTTGGTCGCATAGTTAATATTTTGTTTCAATTTAGCTATGCTCGGGCTATTTTTGATGACTTACAATCGCATAATGTGCATTTCTAGGAAAAACCGCTAAAGATTAGTTAGGTTAGATGTTACTAACGAGCTACTTCATTTCCTTCAAACGTATAAATAATGTTTTCAGATCAACTGATATTTAAGGTAATACCATATATTTACAAGACAACAAGCACCAGGAGCTAGCCGAACGTAGAGCTATGTTATAGGGCTATATAGTTATAGCTAGTCATGTTTTTGTTAAGTCTGTACATATAAGTTTTTTTCATTGGGACGTTAAAAAGGAAGTGCTAGGAAAAACTATTCATTTATACGGGATGAATAAAGAAATACTACAACAGCTGTATGTCATCTTCACAGTCATACCTTATATTTCATAAATAGTGTAAAACGAAAGAACTGAAAGATACTACTTAATACTAGAAAGATCAACTAAAATTCGGGACCCATTAAGAATTCTTCAAACCACGAACTCTTAAGTTCAGAAAACATAGACGAATGACAAAATTACATCACCGAGCAAAAACGAGCCAGCCGTGTTCATTCTGTGCTTACTACAGCGTGAAAACCATTCAGCTTAAGCGCAAATCAAATTATTAATATTTAACATTTATTTTTCGATAAAATAAAAAAATTCAAAGAGGTGTCAAAAAAATTTCGAGCGTACAGCTACTCTAGAACTAACAACCAGTAATAAATTTGCCGATTTTCAGCCGCTATACGAGCTCATACTATTAGACTCTAGAATTTAATTTTTTGAACATAAAAATAGCTCAAATAATGCCATTAAACTTTACAAGAAACTAAAGAATAAGCGCAAAAGATCACCGTACACAAATATGCCATTGGAAGGATGTTGAGTCTAAATTCTATATTCAAGATAAACAACCAAGCTAATAAACATACATCTTTCGCGTGGGCATCTTCAAATATCTCGATAATGACAGTCAAAACATAACTGTGACAAAGCAAAATAATGCTAACATTATTCAACATAGCGTGTGGTAAGATCTGGGAAAGCGACAATGAAATTGGGCAGGGGCTCATAAAGTCGTGTTCAGGGAACCCTAATGTGACGAAGCTTAAAATAGCGCTCAAATTCGTATGGACGCCATAAAGTTAACGTAAAGTAGTGACTAAGCTATTTAAACTACAGATACAAATCTGCCTAAATAAATAGGACAGGTGTATCATGTATAAAAATGTTTACACTTGTTATGATAGCACAAATAAATACTCATGCGGTTGCTAGCGAGCTGGGGACAACACCAAGTAGTTTGCGATTGTATCACTCCACCAAGGGAACTGTCAGACAATAATGTTAATATAACTCCTTAAAATTTGGGCCTCTTACTACTACTCAGAGTTAGGAACAGTATTCATGTAATTCAGTTATTTTTATGTGACAGATTCAGTTACGCCTTCTAATTAATTATTATCACGATCTGGAAATTAAATTTATTGAGAAACCGAACATTTAGTGGGCTTATACAGTAAATCGGCTCGTGTGCAGCTCACAATACAGTCTTATATATGCACAAAAATAAGCAATGAATAGTTTTCGACACATGTGTATGTGACATAATGTGATGACCATGCTAAGGTTGCACCTACCTCACCTTATGAAGCCCACTCCTGAGGGCATATATAAAATTTAACGCTATTATTAAAAGAGGTAAAACGGAAAACAACTCACATTCAACAAACTTTGCATCTGTAACTATATTGTATTTGAAAGCGTAAATCCGAAACGAATTTCGTGATAACTGAATCCGATCGCCGTAATTCGCCGTCTGACCGCTAAAACGTGCATGCATACATCTGTTATTAATCACCATAACCGAGCAAACACTGTTAATTTCACTCGCCACAACTCATAAAACACACGTCTGGGGGTACAGAATATAGTAAAGTAACCTAAGATGTTTCTAAATACTTTCCTATTACAACAGGAATTCGTTATAAGGCTTATAACACAAATGTTTAACGTTCTCGATATAAGCAGATACCAAAGCCTCGACCAAATACACAAACTCGGTCGAAATATAGTTGTAGTTTAAATAATGCTTTAGCCATGTTTAAGAAATTTGTACTAATTTTTTGGTTAAATTGGACTACCAAAAATAAGTTAAGAGCACACTGAGAAGAAATCGCAAAATTGCTCACGAGAGCAGCACAGGCTAAACTATGCAACACAGGCGGTACAATTAGTTGTAAAAATATCGCAAAACTGCTCACTTGAGCGATTTATTAAAACCATAATACTACATTGTTTACCTCAAATGAGCATAACGACGAAAGCCGTTCATTGCATAATTGGTTTTATACAGAAGAAGTATATATCAAATTTTGCTAACTTAGGCTGTGCGACTAAGAGAGACCATCCGTTACACTGAGAACGAAGGACATGTGTTCTTTCTAACGCAGTTTAAGCAACCTATGAGCTTTTAGAAGCTTGCTCTACTTTTGATTTACAATTTACGACAGTTAACGCAACGACTACTATACAATCTTATGTCGTACAACTGGGTAAATGACGAATGCGCAGAACCAATAAACTAATGCGACGCCTGGCAAGTACTTTATGTCCCACCATTCGCCTCCCTTTACGGCGCTCCCTGAACTTAATTATTGTTATCCCATAGGGAAGATTACCTTGTAATCTTGACAAAGTATACACGTCGTGGAAGAATTTATGAAATAATGAGACAAAATTGAAATAATTATATACCCTACAGCAACAACAAAATTAATAAATTTTTTTTACGTTAAAAAAGTTATTATTTTTATTTTTTTTTCGATTTTTCCACATTTTTTGTAATTATTTTCTTTTTTTTTATTTTTTTGTATCTGTTTTTAATATAAACAACGATTTAATACATTGCTCAGTTGACAGTAGTGTTACTTAAGTGCCAGATGGTCCAGGTTGCTCATAGTCGATCATGATCACATGTGGGTTAGGGAATTTTAGAGGCTCTTGGCAGTCGGACAGCATTTGTCGAACTCGCATCAACACGGTACCCAACTCGTTGATACCCTCCCATCGATCTGGGTATTGAGCATCGGGATCCTTCGGTCCAAGTCCTATACCCCAAAACGTATCATGGCGGTTCGCTTCCGCAATTAGCTGGTTCCCAGTGTTCAGCAGCATTGCTCGAAGATCTTGATTGTGCTGAAACTTGCTCAAAACTCCTTTTTCCATCACTGGGACTTGTTCTTCACACCAAGACACTAATAGTGTTCTGCCTTGTGGCGTCCGCTTTAGGCTACGCTCAGCTGATTTCATTAACTTTTTCATGGCCTTAGGTTCATCAGTTTGCAGAATTGTAGTTGCTAACTGCAAAAATCCTAAATGCTCAGCTTTCTTAAGCATGTAGTATTGCTCAACATTTTTATAGTAGCGTCCTTCCACCCAAAACGGAGAAGGAAAATGATTAGAGAATGGGTGCTTAGCGCCGAAAAATACGTAGACTGGCATTTCAATTATATTATATTAAAATATATATCGTTACTTACCGAAATAGCGACAGCGTACGCCGATGAACAACATACAACCGGTGAACGTGCGCGATTGGAACGAGTGCGACGATGGCACCGATAAGCGTAGCTGCGGCAGCGCGAATGCGACCAACTCGGCTATTGCTCCGACTAAAGTTATTGCCAACACCAAACGCCAACCCTCGCCCTGAATTTGAATCAATTAGCACTGTTATTACGTAAAAAAGTTTAGGCTCGGATTGGTGAACGAACGATTGACCGTTCGGCCAGAATCATAGACAACAGTGCCCAGCTGAGACAGCCACATCCCCGTCCGCAGGGCGTGGTAATGATTTGCAAACCCGAAGGTGCACGAATCGCTTGATAAACAAGGGCGTAGGTGCAATCCAACCATTAGTGGCGCAGCATTCACGAATAGACTCACGGAGCAATGGCTGGTCGAGGAAGTGTAAGACATTACAAACGAAAATGTTAATTCGCTTAGCGCGTGTGGTGCTGACGTTCATTCGACGGTACTCGGCCAGGAAACCCATGTCGTGTTGTTGCCCCAGAGCATCCTCTTTAGGCGATGAGCGTACCAGAGACAGAATCATATACGGTCGTTCGTCACCTTGCCACACGTTGGCGCAGCCGATTTTGATCTCAGGATACTCATCAGATAAGACGGCCTTCATGATTTCGACTTGAGCTGCGTATGTAGCATCGATACCAATCTCCGCCGGGTCGACATGGTTATGATCCACTAATGTTCGTACCAGCTGAGATACAGCTCTAATCTCGGACCTGTTGAACAGACTGATGCCGTGGTACTCCTGAAGACCCTCAATATGCTTGATTAAGATAGATTTGTCGTGTGAAATGACAGTTCCAGTTGGCCAATCGCATTCGTAGAGCTGATCGTCATTTCGTGCAACTAATGTCGTTTGCCGGTAGACTATTCTGTTCGGTGGTATTAGTAGCTGTTGTCGTGATCGGTAATTGTCACGTAAGTGGATGACGGTAGCAAAAGGTTGATCTGCGGCCAGGTTGATAAGAAATTCCATCGCAGATTCATCGGCGCCAGCATTGCAAACGCGTCGATTGGTGATATAAGCCGGTAGCTGATGTGTGTCGCCAAGAAAGAGAGCTTGACCGTTCGCGACGAGTGGCAAGACGACCGACATGCGTGGAAGATCCAATGAGCCTGCTTCGTCGAAGATTATTAGATCAATGAGACTCTTTCCAAAGCCAGTGTTGCCTCGTTCGCGATTATAGACGTCGAGATTGTTGACAAGATCCATGATAGCCATATCCAAAGTACAGATGATGATTCGATGCTGTAATAAATACCGACTAGACGTGATCTGCTCATCGCAATCGTCCAGCTCAGGATCCATTCTGGAAGCGCAGAAGTTTCGCAGATTCTCAGAGATTTGCGACAGATCGTAGCCACGTTTGAGATAACGAAGAAGCGAGAACTTCGGGATTTGTGATTGGCCATAGATACGTTCGAACGCTTGCAACATACGAAGTGCCAGCATATTCGCCGCAGCATTAGTTGGAGCCACGCACAATATCCGCTTCTCAGCGTTCTCGGCAATTAAGACGCTGGCTATCTGAGCAGTGACGTCAGTCTTCCCCGTACCCGGTGGTGCTTGACATAAGATTAGGCGTTGTCCTGTAAGAATTGCATCGAGGATTTGACGCTGACCGTCGTTTAAATGTTCCAAAAGATGACCGTATTGCGTAGGCGGACTCCAGTTTACTTCATCTAAATCGGAACCATTTTCAATGCCGCAAAATAACCGCTCATACACTGTCATCCACCCATTACGAAAGAATCGTTTAAAAAGAGACTTTCGGCTAGCTTGTTGCTGAGTTTCATTGACAGGAGTAGGTGTCGATACACGTTGAGGATGCACATCCGCGCTATCCGGTGGTGGTTGGTCTGCCTCACCCTGGGGCTCTGCAGTCCGAGTATCTGGAGGCCGCTCGGGAACATCAATCAAATCCAGCTCCACAACATCGACGCCGTTAGCTTGACGAACTATGCGAGCAAGCCTGCGCTCTTCTGGAGACTGGTAGATGATCTCTTTAAGCAGCGATACCAGAAACTCGACCGCAGGCCCCATGGGCGGCGAAAGACTAACAGTTACGTCGTGTTGAGACAAAAGTTGCCGCGCGGCGTTGCTAGCTCGGAGAATAAGTTCGATTTGCTGACCGCAATTCCTCATCCCAACCACATATACTAGATACTTAAAGTTCCAATCGGGGCTGGTAAGACGTGCCAATTGTCGACGAGGCAATTTCAAATGTTGAAAATGTGGTGCATTCACAAGCGCAGTTACGTGGAAGCCGTATGTTGTTGGATCTTGGAACTTCTCAGACAGCCCGAGGTCCAGCTCAACATCCAACGATTCGAGATCTTCGATGACTGTTGGGCGATAATCCAGTAACTGAACCTTGATAGGATCGTCCTCCTCGTATTCGACTTGACCCAGAAGCTCAGCCATTGTTCGCAGTGGAAAATTGTTTATCGTAATCGGGAGGCGCAGGTTCAACATTCTCCGTATTTGCCCAGCAGGCGTCTCCTCGGATATATCAGGATACTCAGGCATTTTATGACTGACCAAACGACCCTGTAAAACCGGAACCCCGCGGTGCCAGATCTCAAAGTACGGAGCCAATTCTTTAGACGATATCTTGTACTGCTTACAGATTCGATTGATAGCACCCGCTTCTGTGGTTAGCTTCGGTGGACGATGCGAGCATTCCGGCAACAACGCTAGTGCACCCGGTCGTTCGATACGCCGAAGACGCTCAGGCACTCCTTCGAGTGTTTGCTGAATCAATCGATCGATTTCAGGCATCACGTAATCCCATTGCACGACAGCAAATATCGATAGATACTTCGGCGGCTGAGGCCCACTACCGTGCTGGATCCAGAATTGCAATTCGTAATAGTTTCGACCAATTTCGCTTGACCACGGCAGACATACGACGAACTGGGGATTACGCCTTCCGAAAGGCTTCAAATCCATTGGCGCGGGATGATCGTCGGTGCTCGTTTCTAGAGGAGCGAGGTAGAGCGTGGCAGGCACAGGCGATCGATGTTCGATATAGAATGCTAAGCGCACTTGCATTCCAAACGGTGAGCTGCCAGTTATCAGCGGAAAATCAGGCGGTGCTCGCAAGGCATCAGCGCTCCGTTTGATTTCGCACGTCCCAAAGTCACAGCCACCATACCAAATGAGGATCTTTCCCCGACTCCCGCGATATGGAACGTAGCTACCGATGCGACGATTGGTTATGGTTGATTGGTGCTGGCCCAAAAGAATTCCTGACGGTGAGAAGCGAAATCGTTGCATGAGAAGCGTATCGAGATGCTGTTGCTCATAGAAGTGTGACGGATTGCGAATTGGAACTTTGCACATCGGACACATTGTTAGCGTCTCCCTAGGGTAGCGTTCCGGCATGTAGGTATAGTTGAAACAGTTCTCGACGAATGAAGGAACAGCGGCGGCATAGTCACCAGGCCGAGCATTGTCGTAGTAGTGCTTCAAGTCGATCGCTAGCTGTTTTATCGGGATGTAGGTGCTAAGAAAGTTCTGCGCGGCTAACTGTTCAAGCTCGTCGGCATCTAACTCGTCGGAGGCGGCTAATCCCATTAATTGCTGGATCATATACTGCGTCACTTCCGTTGGGATACTGTAGTACGCGTCCATATGATCGACTTCGGTTGGTTCCAGACTAGTCATCGTCAGTTTCAGATTCTCAAATGTACGTGTTGTCCAAACGAATCAACGAATCTAAAAGCAAAGTACTTAGTTCAATTGAGCCGATACATAATGCTGCGCCATTAACAGTTTCATTGTAAAAATATCGCAAAAGTTCTCACATGAGAGCGGATATATAGACAGTTACACAATGTCTTCACTATTTCAACTAAACTAAATACTATTACTTGTCAACCCCTTATTTGCGACTCGATGCTACATCAGAGGCTTAGGCTAACGCATGGGGCGGCAAACACCATAGTCGGAGACCGCTGCCAAGTGGCACACTCGCGTGCCGCTGCTGTTGCTGTAACGAACGCAAACGTCGGTCGATGTAGCTGCTGTTGCTGTAACGAACGCAAACGTCGGTCGATGTAGCTGCTGTTGCTGATGTATAGAGTCGAAGCGTCCTAAAATAAAATAATATTGCCCCTCCCTAAAAATCTCATATTACGCTTGTTTTATAAGTAGGCTGCCGAAGCAAAAGGAGAAAAAACTAGGCCGACCTTTTTCTTGACCTAAGGTTATAATTATGGGTCTTAGATCGCTCGGTTGTGGGCTCATTTTCCTCTTGTGGGTCCTCAAGGGCAATCTCAGGTTGCTCCTGAGGTATTTTGCCATCGGTAGATATAACATTATCAGTAATATTAAGATCTTTGTCATTTAATTGCTGATGTGGCTCTTCATCTTCTATAGGCTTTCCCTCTAGCTGAAGTTGCGGAACATGGGGTCCGTGAAACGGTTTTATGCGATCCACATGAACCCTTATTTTGCCTTGCTTTGGATTACTTATGGAGTTCAGTATTACGTCAGGCAGCACTAGTTCAGAAATTTCATAGAGCCCTTGCCATAACTTGGCAAGCTTTTTCGTTTTCCCTTGTTTCTGAAATGGGGTGTGGAGGAGAACCTTCTGACCAACCCAATATCTTGGTTCGGCAGCCTTTCGATCATAATAATATTTCATGTGTTCCTGTGAGCGAAGAATATTTTCGCGAGCCAATTCCCACGCTGATTTCAGCATTAACTGTAGGTCGCGAAAATAGTCTTCCTCATCCAGGTAATTAATATTTGAAATTGGCAACGCCCTATCGATTGGCAATCGCGGTTGCCTTCCATAGACCATTTCAAAAGGACTCAGAGAAGTGGTATCATTGACACTTACCCTATACGCGAAACATGCAAAAGGGACAAATTCGTCCCAGGTTCTTTGTGCTGTGTCTACATACTGTGAGACCATACTCAAAAACGTGCGATTAATACGCTCGACGATACCATTGCTCTGAGGCCTATAAGGCGTTGTAAACACTTTTCGTGTGCCTGTTAGTTTGCATATTTGATCGACCAGTTCACTACGAAAGTTTGGAGCATTGTCGCTCACCAGCTCGTGCGGCGCTGAGTGGCGACATACAATCTCAGTCATAAAAAGCTTTGCGATAGTAGTAGCTTTCTGATCTGGGGTGCATATAGCTTCAGGATACTTAGTGAAGCGGTCGATAAATATTATTACATATTTATTTCCATTATATGTTTGCGGTAGCGGACCTAATACATCCACATGATACGAATAATTCGGCTGGGTAGCCGGTATCGGGTTGAGTGGTGCCTTCGCTCTATGTGGACCGGGCTTCTTTTTATTACAATCCAAGCAGCTTCTACACCAGTTGCTTACATCTCTATATATTCCTTCCCAATAGTATTTGGGGAGTAGTTTTTGATAAGTCTTAGCTATTCCTAGATGACCACCACCGACGACATCGTCGTGGTGAGCAGAAATTA
Source organism: Trileptium ribeirensis (assembly GCA_030248225.1). Lineage (NCBI taxonomy): Eukaryota > Metazoa > Nematoda > Enoplea > Enoplida > Thoracostomopsidae > Trileptium > Trileptium ribeirensis. The sequence continues at coordinate 2,414 of JASANE010003110.1, read as the reverse complement.
GCTCGTCTCTCATAGAGAAAGGCACCACCAGCTGTTCCCATATGAGGCCTGCTCTATTCTTAGGTATTGGATAGTGATGGTAAAGTAATCCATCTTTCACTAAATACCAATGCAAAATGCTACTAATGCAAAATGCGACGCGAGCCTTGAATCATCGGGTAGTTCATTTTTGTCGATATAATTTCTTAATGCCTTAATCTCAGGATCCTGCTCTTGTTTTTGTACGAATTCACTATTACTCTCAGTATGTATATCATCTCTGTTTTCCGTGGTTATTATATATGCGAACTTTATCTCATCTTCATATATGTCTGAATCATTAACAGTTTTCAAATTAAAATCAGCTCTAGATAGCGCATCAACATGTCCCATCTTTTTGCCTGCGCGATGTTCAACCGTAAAGTCGTATTCAGTCAACGACAAGGCCCAGCGCTGGAGGCGTCCTGAAGCGTTTTTATTAGTCAAAAGCCATTTTAAAGCAGAATGATCTGTGATTATGGTTACTTTTTGACCATAAATATAATTTCGAAAGTATTTCATAAAATATACAACTGCTAACGCCTCCAGTTCTGTGACCGTGTAGTTTCTCTCCGCCTTTTGGAGTAATCTACTGCCATAAGCGAGCGGATGTAGTTTATTGTTATCATCTGTTTGCGAGAGAACTCCGCCTATTGCTTTGCCACTAGCATCAGTTTCCAAATAGTACGGCTTCGATGGATCGGCTATGTGCAAAATTGGAGGGTTCATTAATTTATCGCATAAGAGTTCGAAAGCTTTTTGTGCTTCTTCATTCCACTTAAATGGTTTCAAAGTGCTAGTTAGCTGACTCAAGGGTTTTGCTATTGCTGCAAAATCTCTTATAAAGCGGCGATAGTAACTGCAAAAACCGAGAAAACTTCTCACCGAAGTTATATCAGTTGGGACTGGATAAAATTTTACCACTTCAATTTTTGCTGGGTCAGGCCTGAGGCCATCCGCTGAAATAATATGCCCCAAATAAGGAACTTCGCTTCGCAAAAATTGGCATTTTCTGGGTTTAATTTTCAACCCCACTTGTTTAAGCCGATCAAAAACTTGTCGAAGCCGATTTAAGTGTTCCTGAAACGTCTCAGAATACACACATATATCATCAATATATATCAAACAGATCCTTTCAACCAATCCATGAAGTGTAGCTTCAAGTGTCCGTTGGAAGGTAGCAGGCGCATTACATAATCCGAAAGGCATTTTTCTAAACTGATATAAACCTGCAGGTGTTACAAACGCCGTCTTTTCTACCGAAGCATTAGCCATTGGTATTTGCCAAAATCCAGACAACAAATCCATCACACTAAAATATCTTGCTTTACCAACACATTCAAGCAAATCATTTATGTTAGGTAATGGATAACAGTCTTTCTTAGTAACTGCATTTAGTTTCCTATAGTCAACACACAAACGCAACGATTCACCATCTTTCTTACCCACCAAAACAAGAGGACTTGCCCAAGGACTGGTTGAAGGCTCGATGATTCCGTGATGAAGCATATGCGAGATCTCCTTATCGACCTTTGCTTTTCTTTGAAATGGTATTCGGTATGGTCTTTGCTTGATAGGAATTGAATCACCAGTATCGATTGAATGTTGAATGATCGTTATGTCGCCATAATCGTAGTCATGCTTTGCAAACACCTCTGAATATTCTACAATTAGCTTAATCAATTGTGCCTTTTCATCCTCGGTGGCATTACATTCGTCCAGCTTTAACTGGTCTAGAAAGTCCGGATCTCCGTCCGAGCTAGCACTAATGAATAATGAAGCTCGGTCAAGAGGTATAAGCTCAACCATGCCTAAGTTGGTATGCTGATACAATTTAACTGAATAATAGGACATATTCAATAGTCTCACCGGTACAGTTATTACGGGACTGTTCAACAGTAACATACTGGCAGCGGTCAAGTCGTAGTCATGTTCCAGCCTTTCGCTGGGCTCGAATAAGACTTCTCCCGGCTCGTCAAATCCAGGAACCGGACAAGGAATGATCACCTCCGATCGTGGTGGAAGAACCGTTGTTGTAGGCAAATGTACAGATTTAGTGACGGGTTCACCCATCAATAAAGTGGTGCCATCAATCGTAATTTGACGCTGTTGGTAGTTGATGGATACTGTTCCGAGTCGTTGGAGAATGTCAACTCCGATGATGACTGAATGTGTAGAGTCATCCGACACGTAAATGTGACACTCCAGATACGATTTCCCTATCTGTAGATGCACCTTAACAGCACCCCTTATGTCTAAACTGTGCCCCGTTACGCCAATAATGTTTGATCGTGGCGCAGAAACTAGGCTATCAGGAGTTTGGTCCAAATTAGTAAACACGTCCGATGACATAACACTTATATTACTCCCTGTATCTAAAACTGCAGTAAATGGTT
>JASANE010003109.1:0-46706 GCA_030248225.1 Trileptium ribeirensis | reverse complement strand
TGGGTTTGAATTTATAGTCGACGACCTCAAAACCCAGCACTTATACAATTATTCAAGTCCAACGACGTGGTATATTTAGGTGCTGATATTACATGTAAAATGGTTTGTATCTTCCATTCACTAGTCTATCTTTCACAAATGAACCCATAAGAAATGTAGGATTGTACACTTTGAGATCCACACATTTATTCCCGGTGTGTCTTCTATTTTTAAGTGTGCATTTTCAAACCCAAACAACACTTAAATTTCGGGAAATAATTTTATTTCTGCGTTGTCTAGCAAATATACACTAATCATATCACAGCATGGGTTAACTGTAAACTCAATGCTGGTACTGAACATGTTTAGGTATGATAGTAGACTATTAACTGTATAATATTCCCGTAACAACCGTAAATTGTTTCCAAGATTTGTTTGAAAGGTACTCAATGGTACCTCCCTCTATGTTTACATATTTATCTGGTAGCTCTATGTCCAGCACTCTTACCTTGGTAGCGCACAACGCTGTCGGAAACTCAACAACCGGTTCGCTCAAGTCACAGATAACTACAACCTCCATTATTGATGATACGATTTTATTGATGCTTTTTAAGAATATTATAAACTGTATTGCACAACAAATAAAAATCATTTGAATATTTACAACCGGTTACTACTATATTGCCACTACTGAAATCAAAGCAACCCCTTTATTTAAGGCGAGTTTCATGCTATTATGCAATTCGGTTTCATACATTACGGGGTAACTACCTCTTAGTTGCTCGTAAAGACGCGATAGGTTTATTTTATATCCACTTCTTACCAAACCAACCACATTTGCAATTTGGTATTCAAATTCTGGGAAACGTAGATAACCCAATTTCCGTAACTTTTTTCTCACTGTATCAAATATAACTGTTCCTTCACGTTCTGACTTGATGCCAACGAATACCAACTTTCCATTTGAAAAAGTTAATATAGTTCCTCTAGGTTTAGATTTCCAAAAACCACCTGTGAAACGTAGCATATCATAATCAAAGTCATCAATTTCACATGATAAATACAATAAATCAATACTACATCCAACGTTTGAAGTTATTGTCATATTAGTTGTTTCGCTTCGTCTCGAATTTCCATCCAAAGTCCACCCAAAATGTTGTGCCCGTTCCACTGTGATACATCTAGACTCGTCTGATCGTATATACCTTTTCCGATCCCCCAATACTGATCCCATTCTGACGCCTTCGCTATTAGTGCGTTTTCTGTACCAATGAGTGCCGCTCGTACATGAGGTAGCTGTTGCACCTTTGCTCGTAATCCCACTTTAATTATCGACGCTGCATTGTCGTAACAATTGTCCCATTGAAGTTTTTGATCTGACGACCCAACTTTTTCTGTTGAGATGGTTTGAATGTTGACATTATCGCCTTGTATGATTCCATGTCGTTGCAGTACCGAGCTTTTTCGCTTTGGTACCACTGCTCGACACAATTGTATTTGACGCCATTGATCATTATCCGTCCCACATTGAAGTTGCTGAAGACACTGCATCCTGATCGAAATAATACGAGTGGTGCGCCCTCGGTTATAGTGCAATATTTAATATGTTCCATTGCTATTTAATAGTAAATCAATTCCTGAATAAGACACGACTGATTTCAATGAAAGCAAAACTAAGACTGATTAGATTTGAGGAATGCAAGACTTTATATATTAACTATCTCAACGCTGATTGGTTGATGTCTTTTTAAGAATATTACGAAATATATGACGTCAAGAATATAGCCTTCTCCATTTGGTTTTACGTTCTACAGCTCTACTTTTTCTGCCCCTCCCAAATGCTGATAGGGGTACACCAACGAGTAACGTTTCAAATTTGTCGGAGTCAAGAGGTCGAGGGGGTGAAAAGTTAACATCTCATATAAAGTAATTGACCAAATCGAAAATATTGGACCCAACAGTTTTATCCGGGTAGATTACTAGGTTGTTGTCATTCAACTTTAAATCTTTTATATTGTTTAACATTAATTTAGCTTTATTTCGCAAATTTTTAGGAAACATTAGTGACAAGTCTGGGTTTTCTTTACTTTCGTAAATTGTTACATCATTTCTAACTGGTACCTTATCCTGCAGGCCCCCATTTTTCATGACATCTAGCCAACTTACTGGTACCATTGCCATTTTACGTGCCATAATGTTTATTAAAGTAATTAATCAAATGCTTAACAATACCGGGTTTGAGTATCTTTTTCTTTCTTGAAGTCGAAAGTCGTTTACTTGCAACGCTTTTAAGAACTTTGTTTTGTTTTCGTATTTTGTAATAAGTTATATGCAATCTCCGCAAATGCGTGAACTAGAGATATGGGTGCTACTTTTATAACAGTTGAAATAACTTTAGACGATGATCCACCAAGATACTTTAACGCTGGTAAATTACGCTAAATATTTAGTGACATAATGCTAATTATATTATGAAGAAATCTTTTTTAAGAATATACAAACAACTGTTCATCGCAGGGAATATATTCTGTCTCACCCTTCGTACACTCTCTGTAGCTGGTTTCAGATCAAGAAATAAATAACCATACGGTTCTTTAGTTGCTTGCTCAAATGCGTTTGAGAGAAAGTTTGGTTTTGAAGGCCACATTTTCCTACCCAACGTATTAATCATCGACTGATCTCGAAAGTTGGGGAACAAAACAATATACTGAGCATTTAGTGTGATTGTTCGCATGTATTTACCTTCATGATACAAATTTTGGGTTACAAATATCGTACTGAGTTTGCTGTGTCGCATTCGAGAAAACGCTGCTGCTAGTTTTTTGTCATTTGCTGCCCCAATCATCAAGTCGTCTAGTATACAGATTGCGTGCCTATTAGATGAGGGAAACTCTGTGGGCATGCCTTCGTAAAGTTCTAAATTTGAAATTTCTTTCATCATTTTACTGTATACATGTTGAAATATACTGTAACAGTATAAAATCTTATGCACTAGTTGATCAAATAGTCCATGTTTCAATAATCGATATATCCATTGAGTCTTACTACCCGTTTGACCACTTACTACACACGTGGACGGTAATTCCAGAGGTAATACTACGCTACCAGTATCACAAATTTGAACGTCAACTTGAGAAACTGGTGATAAATTTTGCTGTTGAGCTCTACAAGTTTTCTTATGTCTATGCAAATGCTGACGAGAATTATAAGCACGATTGCAGGTGATACATACATGATCCATAATTATCAGAGATTATACATGATCAACCCTTTTTAAGAACTTTGTACCCCTACATGTACGTTTTGTACCCCTGTTGACCCTTGTTGTGTACCCATAGCCGAGTTTTGTACACATATTCTGTACCCCTATGTACCCCTTTCCTTTACGACTACGCTTTATACCCATATTCTGTACCGCTGTGCACCCCTACTCTATAGCTCTACGGGTACGGTTTGTACCCCTATTCTATACCCAGGGTAGCCTTATTATGTATCCCTGTACCCCGTCTTTGTACCTTACGTTTACGCTGTATGCCAAAATGTGTATCCCTAAGTTGTAGCTCTGTACCCCTATTCTGTACCCCCATGCTGAACCCCTATGTGCCCATGTATCTGTATTTATTGCCTCTGTGGGCAAGCTTTGTACCCCATTCTGTACCCCTATGTACTCCCATTCTGTACCCCTGCGTACCCCCATTCTGTACCCCTATATACCCCATATATCCGTATTTAATACCTCTACGGGTACGTTTGGTACCCCTAAATAGGTTGAATGTCTTTTTCATGCACCCATGAGTTCATAGATTTGGGGTATCCAAGCCATTTAACTAAATATTCTGTACCTTCTTAGTCTTACGTTTCCTTGTTATCTTTTCAATCTTATAAGTATCATTTGCAACTCTTGCGCATAAAATTTACCGAGTATAACTTTATAAATACTTCTCGTGACCACAATTGATTGAAACCACGCTCGAAGGGTAAACGCTCTTTGGAAATTCGTACAATGTCACCAAGTTGAATGTTGTATCGTACTTCAATGTCTCTAGCTGGGAATAATTTTTCTCGAACTTCGTCTTCATTATCAACAGACACTTTGGAGGGAACATATCCATAGCGATTTTCGGTGTTATTGTAACTTTCAACAAGCGACTGCAACTGATCTATATATCGCTTCGTGTTATTTGCTGTCAAAAGCTTGTACATTTTACCCTTCAACGTTCGTATAAAGCGCTCAGCTATACTTGCTTTGGTTTCCTAATTCTTGGCGGTATATACATTAATACCTTTACTTTTACAAAAATCATAAACTAAACTATTTACAAACTCTTTACCATTATCGGTTTGAAAGTTACGAAGCTGAACTCGTTCAAAAACAGTTTTTAAAGCTGTTAACACAGCGTTCGCCGACTTATTTTTAACAGGCACAACCCATGAATACTTTGAAAAACAATCAATGACAACAAGTAAATATTTTATACCATCATTATATGATGACGAGTTGCTCATATCAGCTAAATCGGCCTGAAATAAATCATTTAAACCTTTAACAACAGTACGTCTACGCTTAAATCTTAATCTTCTAGGTTTATGTAAAGTATATGTTTCCTGACCACGTAACCAATCTTGCACTATTCTTAGTTTGATATTAATACCATGCTTTCTAGCTTCAGCGTATAGTTTAAGTGCAGTTGAAAATCCTGCAACGTTAGTGGGGTCGTAATAAATTGCTTTCAACTTCTCATCCATTGCAATACATTGAAACAACATGCATTCCTTTTAAGAAATTCCTGCATGTTTAACACATTCCAGTGCGCAGGTTGTCTATATCAGCTCCGAGTAATTTAACGCGGACACAGAAGTTCACGATAATCGTTTATTTAAAAAAACAACATAATACACACATTATAATATCATATAACATACAGTACATCGGACAATACACACTACCTTGCCCAAATGTTCCTTATGCATTTCCTCCAAAAGTTCAACAAATTCAATGTCTCTGTGTCCATAAGCATATGAGATAACGCCGTCATCCAGATTATAGCGCTTGCCATCATAAGCGCTTAAACTTGTCTTGTTTAGTGTCACTGTATTTAACAAATGTTTTTCGCTTCGAATCAGATTCATTTTGTGACGCATCTTGTCGCTGTTGAATAATGTATTCACATAATGTTGATGCTTAATGTCTGTTTTCACAACGTATTCCTTGATCCCCTTTGCTCTCTTCTTTTCAGTGCTTCCATACTTGATGCTATACATCTTAGATCGAAGTCCCACAAATTCCTCTATCGGTACACTCCCCGTTTCATCTTTCATTTTACCAAGGACCTTTTTGTTTGTTGTTGAAAATAGTTGGTGATCTACTGGGTAATCGCTGGTATCGAAGTTGTTTGCATTGCGACACATATCATCGTAAATGTCTTCAGTTTCCACGGTATAGCAGAGAGAGTCTGTGTCGGTAAATAGTAATTTACACCGGTTACCGTATTGTTCTTTCATATAGGTTTAATGAAAATTATACATTAAAGATATAGATAACTCTAAAACAGTAAACCCAACATATATGGGTTTACACAACTTGACTGTTTTACGATGCATTTTTATTGCGACGAGATCTTCATTGAAAATTGATGACATTGAATAACGAGCGTTAGCAACCAACTTCGCGTATTTGTGTTCATGTGTTACAAGGTTAATGTCAACATATGCTCGAACATTCTCCATTGTTTTACCGAATACAGCGTTGTTAAGTAGTTTGTAGAAATCCTTTTCGAAATTACTCTTTGAATTCTTCCGCATTTCAGTATTGAATGTTATGTAGGGTTCCATCCACTCACATTGGTTAAAAGATTAACTCTATGAACCTTTTGAAGTTCTAATCCAAGGTCCAAGTATTGCTACAAATTACGAATATGCAGTTTGTAGCATACTTTATCGGTGAGATTGGGAACCAACTTCTGCACATCTGCAGTTGCAACACTGAGCGATTGTGAATATGATGACAGCATATCACCGGTGACTGTTAAGCGTTCCGGTGCTAAAGGGTAATCGTTATGAAGATTGTGAAGCTGTCGAGGGTATTTCAAATCCACTTCTAATATATATCCAGTATCAGTGTTCCGGTTCACCGATTGCCAATCAATAGATTCAATTTCCTCCTGGAACAACCACCTGAAGAAATGACATGGTAATTTTTGCACCATCGACCATCCATATATATTGTTTGCATCGAGGTATATGATATAATTGTTTGGTGTTGTCGAATCATAGCCGCTAACGTATGGGTTATTAGCTTTCGCATAGCGGTGAGAAATGACAGGTACCCCACCACGAATTCCTTCTTCAAAGAAAGCGTACATGTCACTATCGCTGATTTGATCGAGTTATACACCGATGAGTTTTAAACACGCATCCCACGCGAAACTGGGTAATATTATGTAGTGAACTGGGTCCAAACCATATTTCTCGATTCCAAAAAGTCTGAAGTTTTCAAAGACATCACATAATAGCAGAACGTCTGTTTAAAGATAAAGCTCGTGATATTGCCTAAGGTCAGAGACTTCCATTTCAAGCCATACAGCTTGTGCATAGGCATAATCATCATCGCTGATATGACATCCATTGAGCGATGAATAGAAAGCTGCTTGTGGTGGTAAATGTCGTTCACTAAAACGTTCCATGCTATCCATATATTCATACGGGTATACACCTTTGCGAAGCATAAGATTAATATTATCACCGAACGTAGCAGACATTGCTTTGAACGTTTCAACACCTTTTTCTTTAGGTTCTCTGTTAATGCATGTAGAGAACTTGGTAAAAACTGAATGGTGTCGATAAAGCGAATTTTCCACCCAATTTCATCATCTTCGTCATTATCATCGTTGCCAAGTATAAAGTCGATACCATTCGCATCTTCGTCCCAGCAGGTGTCATCATGATCCTCCTCATCGTCAGCTTGGGGGTTGAGCTTCTTTGTTTTGCGTTTGATTGAAAATGTCATATAATCTTCTACCCTTTTGCAATACATTCAATTTCCAATCTTTTCTCCTTGCATATTGCTCCGAGCTCTTGCACTATCAAATAACCGTCGTATGGTCGAAGATTGTGGAAAAGCACTGTGACATCACGACTAAGACGGTATCCGATGTTGCATTTTAGGTGTGCAGCTCCACGATATCGACCGCAATGTGACAATGATCCTTTGCCTTATCGTCTTTGTTCACAGAGCCACCACAAAGATAGCATGAAGTAGCGGTTCGGTGACTTATTTTATCCGTCATGTTGATAGGTTTCTGATTTTCCTTGTATTTTTCTTGAAACCTTGTTGATAGATTGATTATTTTAAATAAAAAAGTTTTCATCATATTACCACCGCGATATAAAAATGGGTTACCAATATCGATCTTATCATAGCAACAACCAAATACTTCAACAAGTCCATATCCACAAGGGGTATGTCTTTGGTAGGGCTTTGTCTATGATGTAGATGCTGATGGTTCACACGTGTGAATTTTTTTGAGGACACACTCGAAATCAGCATAAATAAAATAGGGTGCACGTAGCATTCGGTGAAGGTTATAGAACTCAAGGGTTGAGTTTGGTGGGGGAACGTCTATTCCTGATGGTTGATCGTTACGACATTGTTGAACCTGTTTATCCCTTCGCTCTTTGTTGTAGCAAGGAGTTAAACACTTGTCGCAAAATATAGTTTGTGTGGGTTTCGACGTTGAGTGTTGAGCAGAGAATCGAGATTTCACACGAGACAATAATGACCATTATATAGCTGTAGATGAACGTATGGTTGATATCGAGCCTTTGATATTAATAGTGGGTAAATGTCACCTTGTGCCACTCCGTAAACGTTGACAGCAATATCATTTTGCTGTTCGAACTTTGGAATATCCTGAAGACTGACTGGGTAGTTAATACTTTACATATTCAGTTCAGTTTCAAATGGTTGATAGTTGTTGACACGCTCAGGGTGTTGCTTTCGATTCACTGGGTGAAGCACCGCCAATACCGACCATACAATACACTTTTCTATCTGCCTGTAGTACCGAATTTTACACAATCCCAACCTAAACTTTGGTGGATCGGCTGTGGTTCACGACAGTTCTTCCGTATATACCTATGCTATACTAACCTTTTGAGCCATGGTAGAATTATGATATGTAATATTGTCTAATAAGAGAATTATGTTTTGGTATATTGTCAGTGCAGTAATTCAACCTCGTGTAATGTTTTGCCACTGCTAAATGTTTTGTTTTACATTTTTCAAAACCGATACAACACGCCAAAGTCCAGTTACACTAGTGAAGCTCGCTTGCGAGCCAGACTTCGAGTGGTGAGAACAATCCCCCGAAGTCTGTTGTAGAAAGCACACACAAACAAAGCCTACACACAGTACGCAGGTGCAGCATTATATAAACCGTGAGTGATGAGTCATAGTTACGCCCGCCTTTTTTGATAGCCAACGTATGTAGTAGACAAAATATCATACAACGAGTACAAAAACAATGAACTAACAATTTAATAATTCAATAAAACCCTAAATTGAACGTGTTAAGAACGTTAAAGAATTCAAACCGACACTTGAGAAAAATCTCATTTTTCATACGTATGAAGCAGAACTGTGAAATATATTTGCCACACAATATTTTTGACACTCGCAATCAGCTTGTTGGCCCAGAAAACCCCATATCCGACGCTAAAACCAACAATAAGCACACATGTAGGTGCATTTCCCACGACTTTTCACCAAATATTAAATTTGGCGCCAACTATAAGCTTATAGACTCCAGATTGGGAAGTAGTTGAAAAACTTGTTATATATCATTGGAAAGCCCTGGTAAAGCTACATGGAATAGGCCTATTAGTTTGCGGATACATCGTTTACTTATTGAGAAAAGTCGCAAAAAATGGAGGGGTGTCCGAAAAATGGGTCAAAATGACGTCATTTTGCCCCATAAGTTTTCCCACGGGAAAAAATTCAAAAATCGGGCTTCGTCACTACACCTAAATCAACCATTGCGGTTCGAATGAGCTATCATGCATCGAAATCCACCCAACCGCTATCGAGATCCAGGTGCGACACACAGACAGGACCTCCTCAACCCCCCTCCAAATGCAAAATTGAAATTTCTGGTTCCACTCGACTTCAATTAAAACATTGCGTGCAATACGCGCTCTGAACCATTTCTGTACTGCGTTTTATTGCTACATCACTTATAATTCTCAGTTTATAAATATATAAACTTTACAATCTGTCTACTGCTGCAATCTGAAAATCCTTAAACATCTATCTGTATTTGCGTTATTATTGTGCATGGAAATTGAAGGCAATTTGCGTATAATTCATACAATATAAGTATTACGCATACAATTAAATCTCCACATAATCTTCATCCACGATGTTTGTAGGCAAAATTTACAGTTTAAATTTCACTGCATAAACTGATATGCTATATATTCCAATAAGAGCGTCTAGACAGGAGCTATTGTGCAGTTTGAAAATTATAAATTATATACATGTTTAAAGCGAATAAGCAGTACGGGTTAAACACGACAGGACGTACAATTAGCCCTACTAATTTTGTCCGCTTTGAAATAGTCAAGAACTTGACCAGGTTTGAAAAAGTAATGAACCACTGCCGTTGCGCTTGCTCACGGTGTAACTGACACAAAATTAGTTCGATGTTTGTAGGCAAAATTTACAGTTTAAATTTCACTGCATTAACTGATATGCTATATATTCCAATAAGAGCGTCTAGACAGGAGCTATTGTGCAGTTTGAAAATTATAAATTATATACATGTTTAAAGCGAATAAGCAGTATGGGTTAAACGCGACAGGACGTTCAATTAGCCCTACTAATTTTGTCCGCTTTGAAATAGTCAAGAACTTGACCAGGTTTGAAAAAGTAATGAACCACTGCCGTTGCGCTTGCTCAAGGTGTAACTGACACAAAATTATTGTGAAGGGTTTTCAAAAAATCTAAAGGGTGTTTTATTCAGAGTATTAAACTTAACAATTCATATAAGATTGATAGGTAACGTGTAAACATGGCGATACTGTAAAATGCATGCGGCCTTGCTCACTGTTGAGTTTAGGAAATACTTCATTAAACATTATTACGTACGATTTATTGTGGGATTTAGAACCGCATGTTTAGTGCTAACCGAAGGGTCTTATAGCTATATCACATTAATGGTACAGTCTATAGGATTGATGTAAAAAAAGTCATTGAATAAAACTTTGATTGGTCACGAAATTCTACTGCTATAGCGCGATTAAAAACTATCACATATATAAATGCTACTCTATGATCTCTCGTACTATCCTTTGTATAAACAGTTAGGGTTAGACTGCTCCTAACAACATTCACATGATTTATCCAGCTGTGAATGAACGTAACAACATTGGCAATGTTATTATATATGAGTGGTTATGTGTAACAATGTACCAATGTTATTACGCAGAACCCGCTTTGCTTAACAACTCACGAAATTAGTATCAGACTATCATACATAATGTCTTGACACCCCGTGTGAATATGCTGACGATGTCGATCAAGTGCACACGTTTCTCTGTGAACAGCGCAATACTGAATAAATATCATGAGATTGCGGTAGGTTCGGGCCTACGGATTGTGGGGTCAAGTCTGAAAACCTTAACCAGATGCTTACCCTATTGTGAATGGATATTCAAAAAAATATTTTGCTTGGTGTAAATGGGAATATAACGGCCCTTGATTTTCATTTATTTAAAATGATAGGAAAAAGAAAAATTTTTGAAGGAAACTTCTTTTTTAGCTAAATTGTTGACTCCGTTGATCAATTCATTTTGGATGACGCTGGGTCGTAGAAAATATTTTACACAATTCTTACCAAATGTCAAAATTTTTTTCGCGTTAGGTGTTTGATCTTTAAAATTTACAAATTTGGTTCTTTCAGATCACTGTGGGACAACAGATATTAAAATTACGGATAGAGATTAAAGCAGTTCGTTCGGGTAAAGCGTCTGAGCTTAATTTTTCGACGTTATGATTAACACGCCACACATACCTTCTAAAAATAGCTAAATACTAAAATTGTTCGGGAACTATTCGCGAATAGCAATTGGACACCTACTAACTTTTTGGCCCAAGTCAAGCTGAGGGGCGTAACGTTATATCGTTGAAAAAGGAACAGCTTAGTGCGGGGGGTTCGGGGGCGGCAGCCCCCCGACTTAGGCTCAGTTATAATCTAGGGGCCATATAAAGGTCGAAGCTTAGGCTTAGTATATGTAGAACGACATACCAGCCTATGACGTCACGCCCCTCAGCTTGACTTGGGCCAACTTTTTCGTGAAGGTTTCGAAAGGATTCGGCGAAAAACTCGTAACTGTACCATTGTGTGATTTGTAACCTTTTATACCCTATATGAATATTAAAGTTTCATGTAGTTTTTATGCGGAGCTAGTTTGATCATGAAATATAAAATCTAAACGCGGTGAGCGTAGCTTCGTCAAATAATTGCTGTTATGTGCAAAAACTTCTTTGTCTGCCTGTGGCAGGCAATAACAGGTTCCATTGTATCGATGGGTAACAGAATCAAACTTCTGTGCTCCAAACCTTATCGTAGCGGTGTTCTAATGCTTTCCTGTCAAATTTTGAACAACTGCAACTGGATACTTTTTTGATATTGGCCGTTTGGAATCCCGTAAATGGGCTATATATACTTGCTATTTGGGGTTGAACTGAACACTTTAGTGGTCAGATCTTGCTTTCCGTTACATGGCCAGTGGGCTTTATTACCGAAAGCACTAAATTGTTCATTTTATTAGGCGGTCTTCGAAATCTAGAAGGTTTGTCAATCGTTTCCTACATAATTTCGGGCTTGTGTGACAGCGTACGTTGCGAGGCGATGCACTCATTCGACTTGTCGTGCTTCATGCGTTTGCACGCGCGTCGTTCGCTCGCTTTGTGACTCGAGCAACAGCTCCTACATAGCGTTAATGGCTAAATTGCAAGGCTCTCTCCATAACTATATTCAATCCCTCGTAGCGGCAAAGGTTTGCTGAACACGGTATAAAATCCACAATAATTCATACGGGAAAGGATTAAGCAAAATAACTATAGCTGAATCATTCTTTCCTCCATAGTGTCACACGTGTACGCAAAACGTACGTTGCGACAAAATGTACTACTAATCGAGTTTGGCGTGCGATTTGATACGAGTTGTGTGCTCGCTTGGTGAGGATCGTTATAAAACTAGTTTCTAAATAGTCAAATTGCCAACTATCGTTGGGCCTTTATAGTGTATTAAATTCGATAAAAATACGCAAAGTTTGTAACGAATTCATAGTTTTATGGTAAAGAAACATAACCCATTATGCTATTTTCACGCAAAGATGGTCCTCTAGTGATTTCGTTAGCTGATAGGTATGACGCAGTGTCCCGATGAATTTCCAGCAGGCTTTTCTGTTTCTTTATATTTTTTTGTGGTTAATGTGTGTCTTTCTTGCATAGCTAGGTTTCCAGAAGTATTGCGTTTTGCTTGCTTTTGTTTTTCATTTAGGCCTTTTGCGGTAGGAGCGTGAATAGGAAGGGATTTAAAAACAGCCAAATGAAAATTGGGCAGGGACAGTAGAAACCACGACCTCCCGCTTTTGGATCCGCGAGCGGGCGCTCTGCGAATGATTTACCACTGCCCGACTTCGTGACCGTTATAAAAGTTATAAAATTATTTTATATATCATAATATCCCCATCTTCCATTAAGGTCTACCACTGGCTTTATATTTATATGACCATGTGTTTCGTTTATATTTTATTTTATCGGAATAGCGTTACCCAGTACTTAAAGATGTCAGCCGTTTTGGCCAGATATGTGCGCTCAGCAGTAATCCTAGAGGAAAGAGCTTGTAGACGAAGGAATTTAAAAAATGGCCTACTGAAAAGTCCGGTAGTGGTGTGATTCGAACCCATAAGCTACTGCTCTTGAATCCACAAGCAGGCACTCTACCGATTGAACTATCCCTGTCCAAATTCATGACAGTTATTAAGCCGCTATATAAGACAATTTTTGTTTTTCTAGTGATAGCGTAGGGGTCACGTAAGGTAGGCAGGGCCGTTTAGGTGTAATTTTTAGCTTGTTTTAGTTTTGAACGCTGGAAAACCTAGCTAATGGGGAATCCACCCTAGTTTGGGCTTTCCAGTTTTCAGCCTCATCCCACAGTTTTCTCTTTATTTTTGATTTTTTCGTTCATTATGAGCAACAATATTGGTAATAAATGCAGTTATTTTGCATATTTTGTACGATTTCGTTTTCGAAAGTTTAGTTTGTGAACGTGTAGACTTTGGTCGCGAGACTTCCATGCATTCGGATTTGTGTATTTCATGCTAGATACGGTGACAGAAATATTACCACGGTTGAGGGACCGTCTTAAAAGCGCACATGTACAGCTTTATGTATTGATGATAGTTTATGGAGTCGTATGACGTTTTGATTCTCAGTTATTTTGGAACTCTGGTTTTGTGTTGTTATTGATCTCAGTTCATGGAATCGCCGCAAAATATTACTTAAAATCGTTTTGCATATCCAATGATCTAGTGTGGGGCAAACAATAAGCTAGCACAGGGCTGTAAGTGGGTAGAGATTTTGTACCCGCACCCGACCCGACCCGCGCGATATCAGCGTGTACCCGACCCGACCCGACCCGCACAGACTAAAGTCGACCCACGACCCACTTTTACCCGCACATTATATGGTGCACACCAACTACCTATCAAACATATCCTAGACACATATACACACTATACTGCTTCATTTTTTAATATTTCTTATTATACGGTAATCAATGTGATAATCATGTGGTTAGGAAACGTCCCCGCACAATGCAGGTGGTTCTCAGCGGGGTGGCAGACTTAAGCTCAGGCCTAGTGATTAGCTTATATAAGGGTCAGTGCTTAGCCTACAAATGTGGATTAAACTCAGTGTATAGAGGACGGCATAACCTTTGATGCCGTCACGCCCCTAATCTTAACTTTGGCCCATTACTGCTTCCTATTCTTATAGATGAAGCGATGCGCTGTAGGACATACGACGTAACACTAGTTATGTTGTGATATGCAATTTTCCACGCGCTCTGCCAACAGTTCCTGATTTTTCTCAAAATTTCCCCTTTAAAATTTGAGGGCCCATAAACTATGGCTTATAGAACTAACTGGTAAAGACATTGCCCCGAAAATCCCAAATCCAGAACAACACTCTTAGGTAACAAAATCAAAATTAAAACGAGCACTTGTGTTGAGCGCTATTTCTCCTATCAAGGAGTAGCTAAGTTCCTGATGAAAGTGAAAATAATAGCATATTCATTCAAAAAACATATTCATTGAAAAAAAAAATTTTACCAAAAGAAACTCTCATCGTCCGAGACATAGAATAATAAGGTAATTAAAAGATTAACGAAATGATAAATATGTACAGATTTAAATAAAATTTAGATTTAAATAAACTAAACAGAAGAATGATATGACAAACCCAGCATGCGTGAGAAATAAAATAATTTAATAAAATCTTAGCAAACTTAATGTTTACCCGCGGAAGCAATGAAACCTACCCGCGGGCCTACCCGCAAGAGCAAACGTCTTACCCGACCCAACCCGACCCGCGGGTACCCGCGGGTCTACCCGACCCACTTACAGCCCTGAGCTAGCACTACCGTTAGTGGCTAAAGATACAAACAATATCATGTGTGAAAAATAGTTTGGTCAGAACTAATAATCTTTGTCAAATTTTGGTAACGTACCAGTTGAATTTTAACCATTATTGTACGTCTCGTGAATTTTATCTGGACCTCTGAGTTTGAGTTTCTCGAGTATTTTTAGCAAATTGGGTAACTTCTTGAGTTCTGAGCGTAAGTCATTGGGGTGCATCAGTAATAGCCAACTACATTTCCGTAGTTGTGCGAAGGGCTTACTGTGAAAAAGTACGCATCAACTAGCAGCACTCTGGGTATTCAAGCATCGAGTATCGTCGTCTTTGTTCCCATTCCGGCGGACGGCTTCTTGCACGTGACACACTAAGCCTAAATTTCCTGTAGCGCATACACTACCAATGGTTGTTCCTATTCGGGAGCACGTACCACATAACAAGGTAAAGGGTAGCTTACTATACGGGGACCCTAGTCATAAAAAGAGTTTATTTTATAAAAATAAGGGGTTTTTCCCCGAGCCCGCGTAATCATACGACATATTAGATAGACGTAGGGTGTGCTCCCATTCGGTTGCCCTATCTAATCTCAGAAGTGAACTGACAATTAGCATAACCGGTAACAAAATAGAGGAAATCTCATAGGGCTTTGCTAAAAGTTGGTGCTCATATTGTGTTAATCAGCGGCACAAAGTATAGCAGCAGTTTATATTGCTTGTGGAGCTGGATTGTTTTATCATCTGTAATAAACCCTTTATTTTCGGCTTTAACCGAACTGGTGTTGAATTTAGTAGCGAGTGTCATAGAAGAACCAGATAAAATATTGTCGTTACATCTTCGAATAAACGCGTTCCGCTTCTAGGTTGTGTCCCCACTGCCATATTACTGGCCACATAAAAGCAACCTTCGGTGACGTACGTTTCAACGCGTTGGATAACTAAATTCGCCGTGTGACGCATGATACTACGCGTATTGTGAGATCGGTTTGTAAGGAGTCTTAATAATGCGAAGATTTGTTTCCAGAATTCGATACCTCACAGCGATCAATAAAAGTTCTTCGATACTCCAAATGCAAATTGATTCTGGAGGTAAAGGGTTCATAAAAAATTTGGTATATCATTTGCTTTACGTAAGATGAAAAGGCGAACTGTAACAATTATTTACGCTGATTTAATCAACTTCCTTTTTAAACCGGGGAAGGGGAAGGTCTGCCGACATGGAGGGCAGAAGAAATGCTTTTATTTGGCTTCTGCATTTTCCACGGATAATTGGGTAAGTATTTCAAAATGGGAAATTGTATAAGCGAGAAGCTAGAAAAGTGGAAAAATGCGGAAGTTTTGAAATCATTGCCTAAAATTGTTTTACGTTTTCCATTTTGTCATTTTTCTGCCACGAAAATAACGAGGACGATCAGAAAGATAAATATAATGTGTGTCAATGTATAGACTAAATCCTAACTACCGTCGCGTCAGTAAAACGTACCGTACAATGCGTAATTAACCACGAAATTTTATGGCTAACACCTTGAAATAACCGATATTCCCATAAACACAATTGCGTATATATATTTATAGCATTTTTGGTTCAAAGGCTTCAATAAAATTCCGGACCTGTTTACGCATATATTCTTACAAAAATACTTATAAATCTAGTTGTTTTGGGGGATTCGAAACACTATGGTCACTTGCACAGTGTTTAAATTTTGACCTAAGGCTAGCTTCCGCAGCCACAAAAGTTATTTCGGTGATATTGTGTGCATTTGCGAACATTTTTTGAAACTTGCTATTAACATCACTCATATTTCGCAACATACTGTGTAAAGATTGAGTTATAAGATTATTTTTAATAATACAATATACAAGGCCAAAATTATACGAATGTTGTCAGTCGTTGGCATGAAAGCAAGCAACTATCAATCTATTGATTACTTCAGTTTAATTATGTGTAATTTACAACAAGAATAATTATTGATGAAAATATAATGTTAGTTGCTGGGCTTAACTTATTACGGATTTTTTGTTAAGGAATCTCATATGACAGGTCAGTGCTCGACACGGTCATAATAACCGATGTCGGTTTCAATTAAGGACCTTAGACAATTTCAGTATACCAAAAATACTAAAACGGCTTATTTTTCTAATCTTTGACTAAAGCTTGAACTTTAGGGTTAGCTTCTAGAAACAAAGTCGTATAATATTTACCAAATTTATTACTCGTTTCGAGAACACGATCCTAACCACTTCCTCGATTTTTCCTCAGACACTACATCTTTATCTTCGATTTCGTTATTATGCACCGATACTTCCGGTGCTAGTACAATAGGTGGGCTTTAATATAGCGTCAGCGTTATGGTAATTCCAACCAGGCTTATAGAACACTTCGCAGTCAAATTCTTGAATTCGCGTAACAAACCTTTAACCTTGGCGTTAGCAGGTCGATAAGACTTGTTTTCACCAGAATTTGCACCAAGGAAGCGTGACCAGTAACGATAGTGACAAAGCTACCTAGAACTTGCGGCCGAAATTGCACCAAAACGCTAACAACGGCTTTCTCTGTGACACAGCAAGGCGTTTCACTATCGTGGAATTTACATCCACCATAATGAATAACGCTTTCTTTACCATCAACGCTAACGTTCGTTAAGATGAATCCGACTCCATCATTGCTCGAACTGTTATGACAAGATAGTCATTTGGGATACTTCATTACCATTTTGTATGTGTTTCGTCCCTGACGCCCAACAAAGCATAAGCCTGAGTAAGGTCTGGCGACTTTGCTCGATTTAGATCATTGGTGTGTCGAATCAGATTAAGAGGTGGCGGTTGATCATTTTGCCTCCTCCTGTTGCTCCGGCGTAGTCCGGCCACTGTTCCAAGGGCTCGTAACTAGTTCAGACGTACGTTGATCCGAAACCACGAGGACAGTGCGTCTAGATGGATGATCCGAACGATCTGAATCTGTATTGCAAACATATGCGGAAATGGAAGCAGAGCATGCGCTGGTAGAACACGTAGAGTCTCCGAACTAACGACTATGAACCTCAGAATCTCCGAACAGTCAGAATGCACCTAGTGGTCAAGATAAAGAAATCGAACCCACATGGCTACCAATAACGCAAAAACAGATAACACGTATGCAAACCCTGAATGGACATCAGACGGTACAGTTAAATGCTCTGGAAAGAACTGCAGCAACGAGCGAAAAGTCACATTCGGCGCGCCACCTGTACGTGCAGGGATTTTGGAAAGCAGCATTTTCATCCTGGGGAATCGTTGTCATCAGCAACGCGTGGAACGTGCGGTGGAATAGTTGTACCAGCACCATACACATCTGAAGATCTACTATACAGTTTCACGTTCGTCGCGCCAGATCACCCACAGTTCCTGATACAACCTGCCGAGAATATTACCGCATCGCGGTTGCGAAGGCCAATGGAAACATTAACCCAAGCCGGCGAAGATATTCCTGAACCAAGACACCGAACAAGTGCACCATCAGTTTAAGCCGCAATGAGTGACTCAGCACCTACACAAACTTACCGATAGGCAAAACGGATACGGAGAGTTTCAGACGAGCAGTCACCACCACAAACTAGTAAACCCTCGCAAACTGTTTCTGAGGAGGAGGCTTAAGAAAAACGAACAAAATGACACGAGGAAAAGTGTTAAACTACTCAAGAGTAGTCGGCCCAACAGCAGCTCGGTATAGAAGGATAAGAAGTCTCAAGAGCCAGTCAAAGAGTGTCTAGTTCAAGTAATGGGCAAAGAACAACGACTGCGGGTAATGGAACACCCGTGCCTAGAAGCGATATAGATCGGTAACTCATATTACCTACCCTACTGGGTACACGAGCACCTGCACAACAAAGAGGTAAAACATTGGTCGGACATGTCACTCAGAAAGGCAAAAGAGCGCTACGGCAGAGCCCCTAACTGAGTAGCAAACAGCAGCGGAGCACGTAGAAATCTTAGCAGAAGAAAGCCGAGAAAATTGCACAAGGCGTGTCCACTCCAATATGTGCACTGCAACTGTGAACTACTCGGGCGAGCACGATTCGTATCGGAGCAGCCGCACCAACAGGACATTTAATCTATCGCCAGGCCGGGATCGGGTGTCTCAGTATCGGATGGATCGTACTAGCAGCTGTTCGAGGGTAACAACGAGTGAGTTTTTGTGAATCCACAAGTACTACTAGCGGATCATTGGTCAAACAGGCGTCGGCGAACCGGCTGCAATCCACCAGTATGTGAGCATCTTTAGGTGCGTATACCAAGGTTTTTCTTTTGTCAAAATCACGATTTGATTCGCGCTGAATTCGCATTCATATTTTTTCCATTGGTATTCGCATTTTTGTCAACGCGAACATGGGCTCTCCGATGTACGAATGGAATTAGCAGTCGCTCACATTTGTCTATTTTCCATGTTTGTCATCAAATGACATTCTGATTGAGACAGCAATGCTCGCGGTGTATTTGTTTATACGAGAAAAACGTGCTTGGTTAATCGCCTTTTTACTCGTAAGTGGTCAGCAAAATGCAATGCTAAATCGCAAAATAGTTACCGCGAACGGTGCCTACGCGTAGTTGCATCACAGATCGTGTACGCGTACTTTAGGGAAAAATCGTGATTCGTTCTCGTTTATCGCTATGATCGTTAACTGACTTGTCAACACAGCAATGATCATCGACTGAACGGCAGACAGGCATTCAGAGAACGGAAGAGCAGCGGATTCCGTGCTATCCTTCGAGTTAAGAACAACTTCCATCAGCATGGTGCGACGGATACTACGCCAGCACCCCGTGAAGTATCAGGATCGGTAGAGTCTAATACAACCATATAGTTATCGTAACTACTACAAAACATTATCACGTGCCTCGAAAGTGTAGAAACAGGAAAAACGGCAAATCAAGTAAATAATAGGATAACCTGACGCGTGCCGGTCAACTTATTGAAATCTTCTTCGTTTCAGATGGTCCGTAATTGCAGCGTTGACAATCTACCTATGCACTAGGACCAGTTCTGGCCCTAAGGGATCCCAGCTGAACCACCATTTTCCTTGGTGTGGTGCCCGAACAACCCCGGCTTCCACGACTCCCCGGTGAACCGTTAGCTGACCTAAGGGAATCGCTTAGCTTAGCAGGCTGCCGGCGGGTTAACCAGGGTGTTCGGCCTGGCCCCTATGATGGCCCACGTATCTAGTAGTACGAAGGTCCCCCTGAGGGAGGGTCAACCCCTAAGCCTGCTCACAGGTAATAAGCCTGACCCGCTCCGTGATCTTTATTTAAATCCTTAATGATGGTGCGTTTTCCTGTCCTTGATCCAGTATTGTTACCGGTTTCCAAATGGGTAATGTCCCATCGATCTGCGAGACTACTGAAGTAATTATTTTCGTTTATACTTTCGAAATCCCGTTTACTTGACGCAATGGAGCCTTACTTATCCAATGACAATTGCATAAAACATATCGCCTAAGAATTTATCGAACTCTCTAACACTTTATTCAGGTACGGCAAAGGTACACATATCATTATAAAGGCATACGAAATATTTACACAATGTTGCATGTGCGGGTACCACGCAGTGTACCCTTACTACGTATATACGAGGTGATGTGAATGCTAATCGACATAACTGCAGGGTAGGGATCATGAAAAATCAGTTTGGCTCCCCCCTTGGGACATGCGTGTCCTTCTTAATGGTATTCCTATGGTCATTCCTTACTGATCGCGTTGAATGCGTCTGCAACACACGCCTTAAACGACCGTGGTTCAGCACTCTCCTGCCGTCAACCGCTCTTCGCTCCACGCTCCTTTAGAGTCAATCCTCTGAGTCCGGAGGCCAGCTGTGACTCACTTGCAATTATAGTTTGCAATTAAAAATCTGTTTGCGCCAGGGTCGGATTGAAAACGCGGGTCTTTGTCAAAAGGGGAAGGCGCTGCCACGTCTCCCGAACATTGTTTGCGTTTTAAAGATGATTTGACATGAAACAAACCAGGTTTTGAATAACTGATTTGACAGGCCACAGAAAGCGAAAAAGGGAACCCACCGTGTCTACACGGCCCGTGGGTCCACACTTACTAATTTCGATTCGAGTTTACTGAGACCTTTATTGTATATTTTTCTCAGGGCCGTCGCTCAACTAACGGGTGCGATCACGAGAATTTACTTAGCATTTCCACTCAGCAGTAGCCGCTGACTCCGTCACTGCCTATGGAGCAGCCGCAACGACCCAACGATAGTTATTCTATTGTAAAAATGCGTGACGAGGTGCTCTCCCGTTTCTTTACGGCATGAGACCCGTCCATTTTGAGGCTAGTTGTTTAACCTTTTGACAGATAAAACAAGGCTCAGGGCAGGATCTCTAGTTTCAAAGCTAGCGTCAGGGGTTCCGTTCTTCAATTCCTTGACACACTCTTTGCGCGCAAATGACTACGTCCGCCCGAGGGTCAGAAGATTCTTTATTCCCCAACAAGTGGGTCTTTAAGCCGTATGACCTGGAGCTGTTCTCGTTTATTTTCCTATAACGCAGACTCGACTCAAGCTACTAATTCGAAAGCGAGCGCGGGTGGAGCACGAATCAAAAGAAGCTCCATTGGTTTTTGTAGGCGGTTTGAAAATTCGAAAATATCTTATTTTGCACGTTCGCGGCGGGCCCTAAACTGTTTGATGCAATTTATTAAAGTCTCCTACCGTGTCTAAACGGCCTGAAAGACTGAGTTTGAAACGACTTAACAGGGAACGGTTAAATGAAACGCTCTGGGACCAAATGCTCGAACTTTTGACGGGGTAGCCAGCGCGGATCCTTACTGATACTCAATTGTCATCTGCCTTAGTGGCTGCCTCCAGGTCAACACGCTACGAAGTTATTGCTTTCAACTCCTTACCCCTCCCGTGTCCCTATGTCCTTCCCCCTTCCCCGTGTGTACTCCTTATTCCCTTACCCCGTTCACATCACAAAAATATAAATTTTCGCCTAAAAACTAAAAATGTGACCCGGCGAGCAGGGAACCAGTCGATATTTAAAATTTTGTGAACAATTTTAGCGTGCGCTTTCTCAACAGCGTTGGGACCGCACTTGCGGGTGCGCGGAGCATCCTTCGACCAGCAAGGGCGACCCCTCCTAGTCAATTTTAAAGCCAGAAAAAATCACCAGGGGAACTCCGTCCTGTTTGCACACAGTAGGAGACACCCCTGGAAAGAAGAAGGAACAAAAACGAAAAGCAAAACCTTTGAAAACAAACGGCGACAAACGCCAAATTAAACAGCAAAAGCCGCCAACTCTGGTGGCGCTTCTCTCGACTGGTCCCAATTCTGCATTGGGTCTTTCCTTTTTATACCTCTGAGCTACCCCTCCTCCAAACTGGTAATGGCCTAGTCTCCTGAAGCGGCGGAAAATTTTAAATTTTCAAAATTTCAAAACCCAAAGCACATCTGCGCAAATAACAAAAATATATAAATATATATAAACATACATTAACACTGCTGCAATGCTAAAACAGATAGCCGCTGGTGATCGTCTAATAATAACAAAAGCCGTTGCTTGCTTAATGTGTGCCGCCAGAAGATGGTAAACAACACAAGACCTCGCGCTGGTAGGCGCGAGGCAGACCGCATAGCCGAAATATACGAGCGCCCAGGGCGCTAGAGTTAGACGAGTGTTCTGCCGTTCTTTACTTTATATCACGTTGACGAAAAATGGTAGGCGGCCTGGGGTGGGATCAGATTCACGCCCCGGGTTGTCGCCTACTAATGAAAATAAAATTTCCCGTGTAAGGCAAATAGGCGGCCAGTTAGGGGCTTTTTTATGTGCAGGGAAAGATAAAATTTTATGTCCCAAGTCGGTTAGACAGGCCCTGAGCGGACCCACGTGGGTGGATAGCCCCCGGTTTTCATTGAACCAGTTAGGGTTAGACCCATTGGAGGTGTGGAGCTCGAAAAACCGGGGAGATTTGGTTATTTTGGTTGAGATCTGTGACTTTGAAAATGGGGCTTTTAAACGCTAAGTTGGTGGTCTCTAAGTATCTACGAGTAAGAGATGAGTTGCTCCGAAGACGGGGTTTCGCAACTTTAATGGACCCTAATGATAACGAGATAGCCTTTGTTTGCTTTAATTATCGGAAAAAGATAAATTTTTTTACTTTTAAAACACCACCTTTAAAATGTGCCCCCATTGAGCATAGTTGTGATTTGTTCCATCTTTGCTTCTCCAGCTATCTTCTACTTTACCACACAAACAATTATACGAGCGCTGCGTGCCAGGACAGGTCTGCGAAATTTGAATTGCCACAAAAATTCCTGGATCTAAATTTGTACAAGAGTTCCGCGAGTGCCTCGACCCATCCTGACGCACAGTAGAAAATACCCCTTTACAATATACCAACTATCATTAGCATCATGTCGTTGTGGGGGCGCAACAGGATCGACCTAAGGGCACCGAATCAATGAAACCAAAAAGATGATCGTGGAAATCTCGCCCCTTGTCCCCGGCCTATCCGAGTGCGCCACCACTTTCCCACAATACATAGCACATTATTATAGCAATAAATATTATGCCATTAAATTCATTTGGGGCCGACCGGATACCATACTTAATATCACGATTGTTCCATTATGGTGGCAAAATCACACCTTGCACCTCGGGTGGGTAGAACGTGACAATACAACAGATTAAGATCATGATACATCTTTATTTTATAACAACGATAAATGGTACACAATAAATAGTCGGGTCACGCTCCACCGGTATTCGATCGTCCATCTCATTAAGTTGACCCCTTCTTTGACCCTAGAGTTGGATACATTTCCATTTTAAATGTTCCTTTAAAAATCCCTGAAAATATCGGGCTGTTACATCTCTTAAATTTTTTTAGGTTTATTAGACTCCTTACTTATGGTAGAAATCGATTTTGCACAATAAGTATAGGAAAATGTAAAATTTGTGCAAAAATTTGCCCCTTTTTGTCTAGATGATGTACAGCCCTTGTGATCAATTTAGTTAAACATTTAAAAATTACCAAAATTTTCCTAAAATGATGGAAAAATTCCAAATTAAATTCGTAAAACGGCTAGAAGGACGTTCAACTTGTTTGGTTATCACCAAAACGCGTCCCTTCTCCCTTATTATTCGGTAATTTTGGAAGTTTTCCCGTATGGTTTATAATATTTCGAGTCCAAGTTATATTCCTGTTGTGCCCTGAGATCTCGAAAATGTGTCTCTGTCTTCGTTTAGTATTTTCCCAACGTTCTAAACGTTGTGTACACACACAATATTATTATTATGACAATATTTATATACACGTATGTTTCCCACCACGTACCTCCGATCAATTTTGATTTGGTTCACCCCATAAAAGGACCCGGCTGCCGGTTGCGGCCTGACCCAGCGGTTCCCTTGAACAATTTTCAATAACAAGCAGGGGATTGTTTTGCCCGTTTAGTTTATTTTTTTCATTTTGTTAGAAAGACTGGTCCTTGATGTTCTTAATTTTGGGTATCCCATTCGGTGATTTTGTCTGGTAATTTTTGACCTATTAAAGTTGTACCTATTACTCCTATGTTGTTCAGCTACATAAGATGTTCGTAAATAGTACTTTAAGCCGTTATCCTAACTGCATCTTGCTGCTGTTACTTAGAACTGTACTCGCATCTCTCGCTCAGGACTACTCCTTTCGATGCGCCTCTTAATAGACCGTGCCCATCGATCTTATTTCCTTTCATGCCCATATTCCTCTTCTCGCTCGCGTTAGCTGCTAACGCTGCGCTTTTATACTCGCGATCTCTCAGAGTGCCAGAAGTCCCAACTCACCTACTCGCGCAAGTTACGACGGCAATAGTTGGATACCATCGGTTCGCGGAACTGCGGTCGCTCGCCCCATTCCATGTGCGGCTCGTCTCGTTCCCACGCATCGGGTGTGTTGAACGCGACGGGCCACGTTGGAATGAACACGTTGTGGAGCGTGTTATACCGCTGCCGATGGTTGATTAGTATCTTCTTTAGCTCGGCCGTCCAGAACGCTGATTCGTGGCAACCCAGCGCGGAATCGGAGGCGTCATAATAATGGATGTTGTCGGCGCCACCCGCTTTGACAACCGAGGTGGCGTTTAACCTTTTTGAATGCTGCATTCGGGTTCGTCGCGTGGAGCTGCTCCAGAGGCGCTTTCCTGTAGATATAATTGTAGCCACCTAGCAGGATAATGCAGTTGAGCGGCGGGGTGACGATGGCATTCGCAGGCTGGATAAGCCGGGTCAAATTAGAGTCTGGCCATCCATTAACCAGCCATTTGTTGTTATCCGCCATTTCCAATAACGGTGGCGCCAATGCATCTCCCAAGATGGCTACTCTGGGCCATATAACATTGCCGGTGGCACGAAATTCGCGCACCTCTTCTAGCAAGCGTCCCATGATCATATGGCAGCGTCCGGGTGCCTCGATGTTTTGCAGTTGCTGACTGGAGCGTCCGACACCCCAGAAAGCGTCCGTGTAGGCTTCGAGCAATTGCCGATCCTCGGTGAGTTGGAGCACGTGCGCGTACTCCGGGATGGCGAATTTGACGAGCCGGATGGGCCGAATGATGTGTTCCAGCAGAAGCTTAAGGCGAGCGCTGGTGACGTAATCGATTAGTTCGTCCTTCAGCACTCGGGCTCGGGACTTGATCTGTAGGCGCGTGCCGGTGGATTCCAACAGTTCGCGGGCGGCGCTATTGCGCTCAAGGAGTGATAGCACCTGGACATGGTAGTGCCGCTCCACGGCGTTGGCGAGAACACCATCGTTTCTGGTCGGAGTTGGCGTCTCGTGCATGTTTGACAGCTCTGGACAATCCGTGCCGTGCGATAGGAACGCAGCGTATGGTTTGTTTAGGTCCACTCGGCACACTGGAATCGGCTGTAGTCGAAAAATGGCAATCTCCGGCGGAGCGTACGGTCCGACCGCTGGCAATCGTCCGCCGGATTGTCTGTTTGTTGTCACGTCGACGTTGCTGGTGCTCATCTGTAAAGGGAATTTAAATGAGTATAGTTGTCAACTACTCAATTGACGCAGCACTTCGCGTTATGTACGCTCCTTCTGCGAAGATCATATATCCCTAGCCTAGTGCGCCTACTTCGCTTGAATTTGGTCTGTATGGTAACTCGAATTTCTATCATCTCTGGATGATTTAAAAATTTAGTTTCTTCCCTTTCCCACCTTTTTTAAACTACCCGGACAACATTCTAACAGTACCCCTCCCACGTAAGCTCAACGGTTCACCATCTGGATAATCATAATACTCTTCTCTTGGTAGTCGCCGTTCCATTAACCGCCGGATGGCGTCTGCGCTTTGGAGGTTCTGTTCTACCAAAGCGACCAATTCGTGATGGAACGCTGGGGTTACGACGGGTTAGTTCCAGCGTCGACGGTCCTCACCCTGGTTGAACGGTCCGACCGTGTCCCAGGCTTCGGTATCCATTAACGGCGCCGGCCATCGTGGCATAATCACACTACGGAGCGACTGATGGCTGTTGGTGAGTGTCGTCTTCCGTGTGCGAAATTGCCGTCCCCAGATGTCGCCATTGTAGTTGTCGGCATCCCAACGAGGGGGAGGCGATGCAACATAGACGGCCGCATCCTCCCGAGCTCGCCGATCCAGCACCCCCAAATGGCGCTTGGCGCGTTTGAAGTAGGCGCCTGGTGAGAAGGCCTTCCGCGGATCCAGCCAGACGTCGTCGTAACCACACAAGACGAAAATGCAGTCCGTTTGGGGCGTCAGTAGCGCATTAGCCCACTGCAGCAACGCCACCATGGTCAGTGCAGGGTAGGCAAGGACGAGCTAGTTGTGCTCGTCGGCCACTTCGAGGAGCGGCAGGGCTTGCTCATCACCGACGATGCTCATCCGTGGCCATCGAATGAACCTGTCACGGTTGAATGCCGGGATTTCTTCGAGCAACCGCCCGGTGACATTGTGGCACACCGTTCGATGGTTGCTGCATTGAGCCGGGGCCATTCCACTCCCCTAAAATTGTCCCAGGAATTGTTGAGGAGTTACCGGCTGCCGGTTGTTTCTAGCTCAGCGTACTCGTCTATGGCGAACTTGGCCAAGAGAATCGGTCGTAGCAGATGCGCCCGGTACGACATGTGTCAGCGTCGAGCGCAGTGTGGTAGTTGGCGCTGCAGGGCGATGCTACGAAGCTGCAGCTCCGTTGGGGTAGCGTCCATTTCGCCAAACTCCCCAGCCTCGTCCTCGAGCCTCAGCAGCACCAGAACGCCGAGGTGATAGTGCTCGGCCACGTATTAATATGGTTTGCAATATTCTCGGGTCTTTTTGGAACAAGTGTTTTAATGTAGTGGCGTCCACCACTTTTGGTGACAGCTGTTCGCTCATCATGGCTTCCATGACGGCGTCGACCGAGGAACGTAGGCTGGGGCGAAACATGTGGTTTACTAATTCGCGATGGACCTCCGTAACGTAACGCTGTTTCTGGCACCTTACCTGTTCTATCATACCAACCACCTCCTGCATTTCATGGTGCAAGAATGAGTACAGCTCCTCGTTGGCGCGTGTTAATTTCATGATCGCTCGCGAGTTACTATAAGCTACATTGTAGGTGTTCCGCATTTCTTTAGACAGTGCGAGCACATGCTTATTTAGGCCCTTTACACCGCGTTAGTGAAAGCTGCTCCAACTCGTAAGAATCCTGTAACCACGCCTGCGGCTCCAGCTAATGCGGCGAGGAATCGTTTCTTCCGAGCTGTAGGCTGTTCGCAAAAATGAACATTAGCTTCACAATACTCGCGCATTAGCGCCATATAGTAGTTCGTGTCTAACACGCCTTGATACGTACTTCATAGCTCTCCTTCTAACTCCTGAATTTTACTTTGTAAATCCGGCATGGTAGTACAATTTGGGTTGGGGCAGCAGTTTCCTAGGCAAGGTTTACCTCTGGGGGTGTAAACACACCATGCCATGACGGTTACTTGTCTGCTCGGCTGTAGCCCATCCAGGGACAATCGCAAAACTATCGGCAGGAAAGTAGATCGCGAGGCGGTTATTACTAAACCTTGCGGTTCGATCGGCGTACCCACTTATCGGTTGACCATGGCTCCTAAGCGTGCTACCTGGTCCGAAAATGGCGTAGCAATAGCATGGGTCTGCCCGAGCTGGTGGAGGATTAGCAAGGCTATTAGTAATCCCATTACTTTAGTTCCTTGGTTGAGCAATCCGACCGCAGCTTTCACTCTGCGTCTCAATGCGTTCGAAGAAGACCGTACCGACCCGGTCGGTGATGTCCGATTACTTCTGTCAACGGTAGTGTCGTGTTCATAACTGACATTTTCATTGTCCACGGAGAAACTTAGCTCGGAGATGACATCGTCAGAGTTGAGTGATTCGATTGCGGGTATGTCAAATACGTCACCGCTGGCGTCACTGAGTGCTGCACTCGACTCACTTTCAAGTTCCTCTTCGTCAATGAAGGTTATGTCAGCGTCATTATCTGAAGTTGGAACTTGGTCCATGTCTTCCATTGGGTCACTCTGCCAGATGTTTTGAGCGGGCTTGCGTAACCACAATAGTCGTAGGTACAATAGTTCTTCGCGTTTTTGTCTGATACTTACTTCTCTGAAAAGTGCGTGAGCCATTAGAGCGTATACGATGTGATTTATTGACAGCACCGGAGCTTTGGATCCGGATTCGTCGAATTACGTAACTAGGTTATCTAACAAGTACGGTGCGCTTATTATATTTTCTAGAAACTCCAAGTTGGCTTCCCTATACGCTATAAGTTCATAGGCAGTGTGCAATCCTTGTGTGCTGCTTGGTCGAATGGATACGGTCCCATCTCTCCTAATCGTCCCATAGTCAGCGGACAAATTCCCAGTGTAATCCCATTCGCCATGATAGGTGATGAACGCACACTCCTCTCTGGGCATGAAGTTCAGATTATGTCGTTCCTCGCACACGATGCATGACTGGAGAATGGGGATTTGAGATCGATATACTTCAGTGATTGCCTGTGTAATGCTCATTCAGTTGATAACCCGGACAACGATCTCCAGTAGTTCCTCCACGTGTTTCAACATGCAACTACTAACGTGTATCTCCGGAATAGTGTGTAGGAACGGAGAAGCGAACCCTAACAGCCCTGGCAAAGCGGCAACGTCCCGCCGTCAGTCGATTCGGGCCGTCCCAGCCACTCGGGCCCTGAGCAACTGGTGGGCATGGCATATCCGCTCCGACACAGCTATGACCCTCCGATAGAATAGCGTTCTTATTGGTGTTCGTTCTTCTCCGAAACGTAGCTTAGGCAGTACGAGAATGTGATGGGTTAATTTTCCATGACATTCAGGTTTGACTGTGGGTACGAATTCTTAATCCGACCCCAGTAACGTTAGTCGCTCCTTGTCTGGTAATCCCTTCAAAATCAGGGGTTCTATTATTTCGCTAGTGTTACCTAATGCGTGCAACTGCCTCAATATAATATCTAGTATCTGCTGCCTACATATTCGTGTGTTCCCTTGATCGAACGTGTACTTATGCTCTATCAAATCTGTTTCTGTGTGGTTAATCGCGGTACCCACACCACCTCGGCCGAAGGTTTGTACATTTCCCAACGATTCAGGTGATTTTAATGCTTGTTCCATTACTTTGGTCAGGTCAACCGACGATCCGGTTGAGTTGATCCCTATTTCATGGACTTCTTCTGTACTCAGTCGACATGGTACAATTTCTGTCTTGTTTTCTAGTTGCTGGTTCTCCATTATGTTTGCCCTCTCTGTCATGTCTTTCACCATGGGTATTATTATCACGACTTTCGAGCTTTGGCTGGTTACTATTGGTTCTTCCTTATCCACATTGTTCTTCTCTAGGTTATTAAGTTCCACTTTACTATCACTAGGTTCCATAATTTCACAAATGCTAGCTCGATTATCATGATTCTCTATGCCTGCAATATTTTCGGCACTCGGCTTGGCATTGTCTCCGTATCGAACTAAACCCTTTTCTCTCACATGTTGTACAGTTTCTTCCCTCGGTTCTACACACACTCCGGTGGCGTCGGTTACGGCCGACTCTGACTCACACACATATTCACCTGCCGGTTGGAGCTACTATGCAGCGGCAAACGCAAACCGCGGCTCCCGACCTGGTCGGATCCTACGGCTCCTACACTTTGTGACCGAACCCTGGTCGAATTTGGTCCTACACACAAATTATAATTTTGAACGGAGCACTTTTTAGGGCAATCAGGACAGCTCACTTCCCGAGGCCCTCCATCGCACCTGGCCAGTGTCCACGAGCGGTCTTCCCCGGCCTCTAACGATACTAGGGTACACATACGCTTTCGAATTTTGAACGGAGTTAGGACAATCGGACTGACCCGTGTTCCGAAGGTCTCCATCGCTCCTGACCAGTGTCTTTTGCGGCATTCCCCGGTCGGTTGAAAAGCTACAGGGGCCTCACACCGCCGCCCTAAATCGGTGGAAGTCAGTTTAGTTACATTGGATGCATCCGCTAGGTTCCTTGGTTCATTTAGTTCCATTGGTTCTCGGTTCCATTCCATTAGGTTCCTTGGTACTCCATTCCTTCCGCTAGGTTCCGCCACATTAGGTTCCATTAGGTTCTCGGTATCCATTAGTTACTTAGGTTCACTATTAGGTTCTATTGAGTTTGCTAGTTCCTCCGCAGGTTCTTCTGGTTCCGCTACACACATACAGCTTTGAATAAGGCTAGGACTTTCGTCTTCATCGCCCTCGATCATTAAATGGGCTTCAGGAAAATTCGCGGGTTCACCAGGTTGTGCCGTGCTGGCGTTAGATCCATTACCAGACACGCGACCTCTATTAATCGGCCCCCGAAGTCCGAACGGCGTCTCTCTAGGTTTCATTCCATTAGGTTCTTAGGTTGCATCCGATATGCAGCCGCCTGAGATGGGTTACACGTGCCAGCGTTTGGGTCATTCCTAGACACGGATGCCCTATTAATCGGCCCCCGAAGTCCGAACGGCCATCTCCCATACTCGGCATATCAGATACATTAGGTTTCTTTGGTTCCATTAGGTTCTCAGCTCCTCCTCCCCTCTCACTCTCCTCGGTATCTCGGTTTCCATCATCTCCTCGCTATGACTTTCAATCGGGATATACACATAAATTGGTTGGCCAACCATTATTCACAGAGTCTCGGGTCACACTTTGCGCGCGAGGGGTTGGGAACAACAAAGTCGAGCGCCGTATGGGTTCAGTGTTACTTTGTGTTTTACCATATCTGTATTCTCCGTACTCAAGTGTTGTTTCCTCATATGTTTGGTATGCTTCGTGGCCACTCCACGACCCGGTCGCTTGTGATCATCTTTGCGGTGTTTCGCTACTTGTTTGCAGTGAGTTTACTTGGTATGAATCTGGCTCTGCTTTCTCATTTCGTCTAAGTATTCTCGTTCGACTTCGAAATTTGGGCTATTCTGTTCATGCGTTGCTTCATCTTCAGTGACCATCATGTTAACTTGTGCTGAACGGGTGCCTAAGCCAGCTCCTGCGCGTTCCTCTAGCGTAGACATTTCATCCCGCATGACATCTAAGCGGTGTGCTAGCTCAGGATCTACGGCTTTGGTCACTGACATTACGCCTACATTGCGACGGTCAACACGATCATTGTTATTCATTGGTGCCTGCGCGGGTCTATTTCGAGGCACTGCTCTTACTTTATTTGCAATGTTCCAACCGTTGTTAGGTGTGCGCGGACGAAACAGAGCTGCTTCGGCCGACAATGGTTGGGCTGGTGCGGCATAGCGTCGATCAAATGTTGGGTTATAGCCATTGTTTCGCTGGTTGTACCCGTTCGTACTACGTCCGCGAGATCTATTATAGTATTCGGTCTGACCGCCATTTCCATACGTGTTGTAGTTTGCGAGCTCTGGGCGATAGTATCCTTGCTGCCCATAACCAGTGTACCCCCGCTGATTAGCCGTACTGTTCCAATCGTCGCGTCCGAGTATCGTCCTCCACCTCTAGGTTCAACTACCCGATAGCGAAGGCGATTGTTGTATTGCGGTGGAGGCCTAGCGTACTCACTAGCAGGTGGTGGTGCACTGTGCATAAACATAAACAGGCTAAACGTGTATATTCATTTTGTAATAGATCGTATACATCCATACTGAAATATAGGCATTCTGTGGCGAAATGTCCAATATAGCTACATCGAAAACACTGATTTCCTACCGACGTAGATGGCGGTATTGCTG
The DNA here is from genome assembly GCA_030248225.1 of Trileptium ribeirensis. Lineage (NCBI taxonomy): Eukaryota > Metazoa > Nematoda > Enoplea > Enoplida > Thoracostomopsidae > Trileptium > Trileptium ribeirensis. The sequence goes on along the minus strand of JASANE010003109.1, from coordinate 14,823 downwards.
TAGCGCCTAGCGACGGGGTTCCACTATTATGCATCATTGCATTTAGTTGGTGTTGTTCTGTGCGCATATCTAGTAGATCAATGAGCCGAGCGATAGTAGCATCGCTGCCGGCAGTGGTGTGCTTATTCTCATCTAATGCTTCGCGGATCTGATCCACCAGTTGGTGGTTTTCCCTTCCTTGAGACATACAATTTACTGTCTTAGACCGGCTGCTTTTGCGAACCGATACTCCGATCACCTCCTTTTGGGACGCTACAATGGCGTCCTCCGTGTACTTAAGCTTGTCCATCATATGTTTGAAGGACGGGTAAGTCTTCCCTATTACGCCAGATTTTAGTTCTTTTCTCAGTACTTGTCGCAGAAACTTTTGTAGTACCGCGTCACGTTGTTCGCTTTCGACCTCCGGGAACGCTTTGTCCACTAGGTTTGAAGGTCATGTCCATACATAGCAACCGACTCTCGGTCTCCTTGTATGCGCATACGTAACGTGATTAGTGCGTCTTCGTCTCGCTGCGAGGAAGACTACATGAAACCCATGTTGTAGCAAAGGGCTTCGTACGTTTGTTTCTGGCAATCTGGGAAGCTCTCGTAGATCTTAAGTGCCTAACCTTTTAATACAGTCGGGAAATAGATGAGTTTCTGGTCTAACGTCCGTCCATTCGCATTCGTTATGTTGTCGTAAGTGGCTAACCAGGCTTCAAAGTCCTGTCCGTCAGCTCCTGAAAACGGCGGAATGTCCCGTACTTGTATTATAGGTGTTGTGGTGACAGTCCTCTGCGTGAGCTGCTGTAGGATTGCCACCAATGGGTCTCCGTTCACAGAGGAACCTGGTCCATTTGTACTACCACCTGTGCCACCTCTTATAGTGTTTAGTCCTGTGGTGCCGCTAGTCGGCGTTCTAGTAGCGCTCGCTGGTACAGACATATTTTGATTCCGACTTTATTGGCAATCCTTAATTGTTGTAAGTTGCGGAGTATCCGTGTTTCAAGTCTGACAAGGGCACGGATGATAAATATATATAACGCGAAATATATGTGTTTACTTTAATAGCGGAATTGCTACTGTTAAGCATTTCGAGCTCACGATTATACTCGTGTACCTATTCCTTAAGTATGTAACTGTTTGTGTAAACTTTTCACTTCGCAAACCTCAATTACTCTCACGCCACTACTGCCTTCCTAATTCGACCAGGTCTCCCACCTACTACACTATCAAACCGAAACCACAATTTTGTTAAATCCATCTAATAATATCCAGATGATTCGATCCAAAATTTGAACTCAATTTCGACCCTGGCGTGATTAAGTCAATCACACTATTACCTTGTCTACCGTGAAAACTTAGATTGTTCCACTCCTACTAAACGTTACAGTCGGGGCGGGGTCCTCACTAGTTATTCAAAAGAAATTTTGCAGTTCGCATACGGTAAAAGGGTCTGAATTAAGCCCGGAGGTACGTGCAACTCAGAACAGTGTACTTTGAGACAGTAAATATCCAATACGTATTGACAATACACAATTACCTAGAACTACAAAGTCTTTCTATATGTAAGTAAGCCTATTTACAACATACAAAATATTTTATACAAAGTAGAGCAATTTACTGACCATCACTCAGTTCGTGTCCAACTTGTTCGGTACAGTTCGTGAATTGTTCGCTCTTCGAGATACTCGGTCGACGTAGGCCTGACTACCACTTGCCTAACGTAGCTGCACGTGTTTGGATTGAATGGGCGTCGGTAGCTGCACGGCGTTCGTCCCTGCTGTCAGTATGTGGAACTACAGTCAATCAACCGGCAATCCAGTGAATGGCAATGTCCGACGGTCGGAAACACTGGACGTTAGTACAGGCAGTGTCGATTTACTGTTCTCAAATCGCCGGGCCCAGTGTTGAATTACAATAAATCCACGGCCGGGAAATTGTTCATCGACTATATGGCAAATTGCAGTCAATAGCTGGCAACGATAGTCAATAGTCAAATTCACGAGACGGATCAAATAGTCCAATTATATATTTATAGATGCAGTCGTAGCTGTACAAATTGGTATTAATTAATAATACTAATACTAGCACACAGAAGTAATTAATATCCTGAAATAGCGCTCTTCCGCCAATTTTAGCGCACACACAAGGGCCGCCAGGCCACCGTAGTACCGATATGCTCCAAGCAGTCTCACACCGTCCATCAGAAACCTTCGTTTACCGCTTCGTCACCCCTCTCTTCCATTCTCCCACGCGACCCAGGAGCATTTATCTCCGATCCAACTGGGATGCTACGGCTAGAAACTCAATTAGATAAGATTCATCCAACTGACCTACGCTCATTTAGCAAAATACGGACCAGGCTATCTTCTGCTCCTAGGACACGTGGGCCTGATAATAGTTTCATATAGTCCATTACTATTGGCGATATTACGTAGGTCATTTGAGAACTGGGATCATCAAATAATATTCAGACCTTCACACGGACACTAACAGCACCAAATACTTTCCCTTAAAGCATGCGAGAGGTCACAGGTCGGGTAATTTTGAATCGAAATATTAAAAACTCTCCTAGTCGGAAAATTTATCGACGCCTCACGGCGTGGCCCCCAATTATGTGTACTAGGACCAGTTCTGGCCCTAAGGGATCCCAGCTGCACCACCATTTTCCTTGGTGTGGTGCCCGGACAACCCCGGCTTCCACGACTCCCCGGTAAACCGTTAGCTGGCCTAAGGGAATCGCTTAGCTTAGCAGGCTGCCGGCTGGTTAACCAGGGTGTTCGGCCTGGCCCCTATGACGGCCCACGTATCTAGTGGTACGAACGTCCCCCCTGAAGGAGGGTCAACCCCTAAGCCTGCTCACAGGTAATAAGGCTGACCCGCCTTTCCGTCATCTTATTTAAATCCTTAATGATTGTGAGTTTTCCTGTCCTTGATCCAGTACTGTTACCGATTTCCAAATAGGTAATGTCCGATCGATCTGCGAGACTACTGAAGTAATTATTTTCGTTTATAGTTTCGAAATCCCGTTTACTTGACGCAATGGAGCCTTACTTATCCAATGACATTTATATAAAACATATCGCGTAAGAATTTATCGAACACTCTAACACTTTATTCAGGTACGGCGAAGGTACACATATCATTATAAAAGCATACAAAATATTTACACAATGTTGCATGTGCGGGTACCACGCAGTGTACCGTTACTACCTATATAGGAAATGATGTGAATCCTAATCGACATAGCTCCAGGACAGGGATCATGAAAAATCAGTTTGGCTCCCCCACGATTTACACCCCCTTGGGACATGCGTTTCCTTCTTAATAGTATTCCTATGGTCATTCCTTACTGCTCACGTTGAATGCGTCTGCAACGCACGCCTTAAACGACCGTGGTTCAGCACTCTCCTGCCGTCAACCGCTCTTCGCTCCACGCTCCTTTAGAGTCAATCCTCTGAGTCCGGAGGTCAGCTGTTACTCACTTGCAATTATAGTTTGTAATTAAAAATCTGCTTGCGCCAGGGTCGGATTGAAAACGCGGGTCTTTGTCAAAAGGCAAGGCGCTGCCGCGTCTCCCGAACATTGTTTGCGTTCTAAAGATGATTTGACATGAAACAAACCAGGTTTTGAATTACGGATTTGACAGGCAACAGAAAGCGAGAAAGAGAACCCACCGTGTCTACACGGCCCGTGGGTCCACACTTACTAATTTCGATTCCAGATTACTGAGACCTTTACTGTATATTTTTCTCAGGGCGGTCGCTCAAGTAACTGGTGCGATCACGAGAATTTACTTAGCATTTTCACTCAGCTAGTAGCAGCTGACTCCGTCTCCCTTCATGATTTAATGATCTACTCCTCCGAGTATCTTCGATTCAAGTGAGGGTCCGCAGTCATTTGCAAGCACGAATACGGCGCGCGCTGCCGCGCTCCTGAGCGAAATGTTTAATTTGAGAACCAAAAGAAAGCTGTGATGATTTGGGTTCTGAAATACTTCGGATACCCCTGTTTGGTTAGAACAATAAGTTTACCAAAACCGTGAAAAAGTGGGGGGGATAAGGCACGAAAGGTCCTGATATGTCACTGCCTATGGAGCAGCCGCATCGACCAAACGATAGGTATTCCATTGTAGAAATGCGTGACGGAGTGCTCTACCGTATCTTCAAGGCATGAGACCCGTCCATTTTGAACCTAGTTGATTAACCTTTGACAGATAAAACAAGGCTCAGGGCAGGACCTTGAGTTTCAAAGCTAGAGTCAGGGGTTCCGTTCTTCAATTCCTTGACACACTCTTTGCGTGCAAATGACTACGTCCGCCCGAGGGTCAGAAGATTCTTTATTCCCCAACAAGTGGGTCTTTAAGTTATGACCTGGAGCTGTTCTCGTTGACTTTCCTATAACGTAGACTCGACTCAAGCTACTAATTCGAAAGCGAGCGCGGGTGAAGCACGAATCAAAAGAAGCTCCATTGCTTTTTGTAGGCGGTTTGAAAATTCGGAAATATCTTATTTTGCCCGTTTGCGGCGGGACCCTAAACTGTTTGATGCAATTTAGTAAAGTCTCCTACCGTGTCTAAAGGGCCTGGAAGACTGAGTTTGAAACGACTTAACAGGAAACGATTAAATGAAACGCTCAGGGGCCAAATGCTCGAACTTTTGACGGGGTAGCCTAGCGCGGATCCCTACTGATACTCAATTGTAATCTGCCTTAGCGGCTGCCTCCAGGACAACACGCTACGAAGTTGTTGCTTTCAACACCTTACCCCTCCCGTGTCCCCATGTCCTTCCCCCTTCCCCGTGTGTACTCCTTATTGCCTTACCCCGTTCACATCACAAAAATATAAATTTTCGCCCCCGGGTCTAAAACTAAAAATGTGACCCGGTGAGCGGGGAACCAGTCGAGATTTAAAATTTTGTGAATATAGCATGCGCTTTCTCAACCGCGTTGGGACCGCACTTGCGGGTGCGCGGAGCATCTTTCGGACGCAAAAAAGGCAGAAAAAATCACCAGGGGAACTCCGTCCTGTTTCTACACAGTAGGAGACACCGCTGGAAAGAAAAACGAACAAAAACGAAAAGCAAAACCTTTGAAAACAAACGGCGACAACCCCCAAATTAAACAGCAAAAGCCGCCAACTCTGGTGGCGCTTCTCTCGACTGGTCCCAATGCTGCATTGGGTCTTTCCTTTTTATACCCTGAGCTACCCCTCCTCTAAACTGATAGTGGCCTAGTCTCCTGAAACGGCGGAAAATTTTGAATTTTCAAAATTTCAAAACCTAAAGCACATCAGCGCAAATAACAAAAATAAGACATATATAAATGGTCCCTCAGGTAGTAGCTAATGTTAAGCTGATTTACATACGTAGGTAGTGTGTTTTCGTTTCTTCATGCTTTTCATTCAGCGTTGTGTTCACCATCAGAGTTACGGTTTTCGTTCGTTTCGACACTGTAATTACCCTTAACCCCCCCGTCCCTTGTATTGTTTTTTGTTTTTTGTAGACATCTTGGTTTGTTGTCTGTGGTTTCACACTTGCGTTGCGGTCACGATGTCCTTTTTACCACTGTTCGCAGTAAGTGCGCTCGCTGAAGGCACGGTCAAGACGTACCTTACAATGCTGTCAAGCTTTTTTCGCTACCTATATACGAATGAGCGTGGACTTCAGGTAGTTCCAGTATCGAAGCAGCTTTTTTGTCAGTATATCGTGTTCAAGACCCAGAGCGAGTGTTCGGTCTCGTTCCTTTCGATCATTTATTCAGCGGTTTGTTGGCTGCACAGATTTACAGGTTATTCTAGATTTTCAGACGATTCTGTCCTTAATTTGGTAGTTGAGGGAGCCAAAAAATTTGCGCTAGGCAGACGGTGCCGAAAAAAGGTTTTTCGCCGCGGGACATGTTTTCTCTAATCACGTTTTTAACGACCCCTAAGGCTACGCTGAGGCAATTACGTAATGGTAGTTTTTTCTCATTGTGTTATGCTGGATTTCTTCGGTTTGGAGATGCAGTGAAGTTACGACTTCAGGACCTTCGTTTGGGGGTTAACGATCAGTATGTGAAACTATTTATTAGTAGGTCGAAGACAGATCCGTATGGAAAAGGAACATGGGTTTATGTTGCGTGCGGTCGTTCAGAGTTCTGTTCGGTTTCGTTGCTAAAGCGGTATATCACAGCGGCAGGTTTGTGGCTCAAATCTAATGCATATTTGTTTCAGAGATTACGGTATTGCCGGAAGACAAGAGGTTTTTGCGCTTCAGGAGCTCCGGTTTCGTATAGCGCTGTTCGGCGCGATCTTCGATTGTCATGTGAACAAGTTGGACTGGATAGCAAATTGTTCGGAACTCATTCTTTTCGGCGTGGTGGGGCATCTGCTGCTCACATGGCTCGAGTGTCCCATAATCTGTTGAAAGGACATGGTCGTTGGAAATCCGAAAATGCGAAGAATTTGTTTATAGAAACAAATTTGCACGAGAAATTATTCGTATTTTAAGCGGTGTTAGCGCTGTATTAATGTTATGTTTGGTTGATTAAGTCGGGCTATTGGTTAATTGTTAAAAACTCTGATGACAAATAAACGCAAAACTGCAAAGAAACAGCTTAATGGGGCGAACACTTGAGGTCATTGGTATGAAACGCAGGCGGAGTATTAACATACATTAACACTGCTGCAATGCTAAAACAGATAGCCGCTGGTCATCGTCTAATAATAACAAACGCCGTTGCTTGCTTAATGTGTGCCGCCAGAAGATGGTAAACAACACAAAACCTCGCGCTGGTAGGCGCGAGGCAGACCGCATAGCCGAAATATACGAGCGCCCAGGGCGCTAAAGTTAGACGAGTGTTCTACCGTTCTTTACTTTGTATCACGTTGACGAAAAATGATAGGCGGCCGGGGGCGGGATCAGATTCACGCCCTGGCTGGTCGCCTACTAATGAAAATAAAATTTTCCGTGTAAATAGGCGGCCCGTTAGGGGCCTTTTTATGTGTACGAAACGATAAAATTTTATGCGCCAAGTCGGTTCGACAGGCCTTGAGCGGACCCACGGGGGTGGATAGCCCCAGGTTTTCGTTGAACCAGTTAGGGTTAGCCCCTTTGGAGGTGTGGAGCTTGGAAAATCGGGAGTTTTGGTTATTTTGGTTGAGATCTGAGACTTTGAAAATGGGGCGTTTAAACGCTTAGTTAGGGGTCTCTAAGTATCTACGAGTAAGAGATGAGTTGGCCCGAAGACGGGGTTTCGCAACCTTAATGGACCCTAATGGTAGCGAGATAGCCTTTGTTTGGCTTAAGTATCGGAAAAAGATAAATTTTTTACTTTTAAAACACCCTCTTTAAAATGTGGCCCCATTGAGCATAGTTGTGATTTGTTGCATCTTTGTTTCTCCAGCTATCTTCTACTTTACCAAACAAACAATTATACGAGCGCTGCGTGCCAGGACAGGTCTGCGAAATTTGAATTGCCACAAAAATTCCTGGATCTAAATTTGTACAAGAGTTCCGCGAGTGCCTCGACCCATCCTGACGCACAGTAGCAAATACCCCTTTACAATATACCAACTATCATTAGCATCATGTCGTTGTGGGGGCGCAACTGGATCGACCTAAGGGCACCGAATCAATGAAACCAAAAAGATGATCGTGGAAATCTCTCCCCTTGTCCCCGGCCCATCCGAGTGCGCCACCACTTTCCCACAATACATAGCACATTATTATAGCAAGACATATTATGCCATTAAATTCATTTTGGGCCTACCTGATACCATACTCAATATCACGATTGTTCCATTATGGTGCCAAAATCACCCCGTGCACCTCGGGTGGGTAGAACGTGACAATACAACAGATTTAGATCATGATACATCTTTATTTTATAACAACGATAAATGGTACACAACAAATAGTCGGGTCACGCTCCACCGGTATCCGATCGTCCGTCTCATTAAGTTGACCCCTTCTTTGACCCTAGATTTGGATACATTTCCATTTTAAATGTTCCTTCAAAATCCCTGAAAATATCGGACTGTTACACCTAGACTCTATTTTGAAACCGGAGAGCAAACGTCGGCCAACAAACTGCCACCACCAAGCGTGGCTGGTTTCTGCGGGTAACAGTGAAGTTTGTCGACAGTCCGGTATTACGACCTTAGGTTTCCGTCTGGAACAATATTTCAAAATGGCCGAGCCTCATTAAACAGCACGCGGCGGATAGCGCTATTTAGCACCATGGAGATTCAGCAGTACCATGCAGCATTTACTACGTGGGCCTGTTGACTCTCATTGGACTAGAAAACTAGACGTCAAAAACCGTTACAAGTAGATAAAACGCCTTTTGAAATGTAGCTGAGGAGCGTGGCCGCACGTCGATGGTGTCTGTTGAACGATTTTAGCGCCCTACCGAATACATCTTATGTGGTCAATCCAGCTGGCCAAATTCAACGAATCGGAAAATGCGGAGAGGTAGAGCCGACGAGCGATAAAACCTTGACGGAGGCCAGTTTCGACCGGTATTGAAGCTCAGAATGTTCGAAAGCATTGATGAACCGTGGAATTTGGCTCATGCCGTGCCACAACTGCAACGGACAGTTTCTGGAAGAGATAAGAGCATTTTATCGGGATAGCATGGTGCCCTGACCCGGGACTATCATTGTGGGGATGAATGGGCTTGGCAATTTCTCAACGTCCCTAACAAAAAAAGTGGCTCAGCTACGCGTGACCCGGACATTTACGATGATAGCTCAACGGGTATATGCTATCGTTCCAGAGTGCATGCAGCTAATGTAGGCAAAAAGGAAATCGATCCGAAAAGTATATAGCGGAACACGGCAAAGTGAGCACTCTGAGTGTCGTAGGTGTATAAGCGAGTCGAAACTATTAGTAAGAATTGCAGGGGCTTGGATAATCTTAATGAAGACTCATAAAAGTGCGACAAAAATAGAGCGAAGCTATGGAAGTTAAGTGTAGTTGTACCGACGGTCTGAATTGTGTGCATAATTGTACATGGAACCCGAAAATAGCCGATGGAGCAGTTACGACAGTAATCGTGATGACGAGATTGTTGGGCTCCACATCAAATGGGTGGACAACTCATGCCGCCCGAAATGCTCAATTATAGGCTGCCTGCAATTCCTTGGTATCGTGTTCATGTGAGCAAAGGATAGATAACTTTTTATCGCATGGTATCGTGTGGGCAAATTTGTTCAATATGCACGAGGCATCCTCGGAGTTTGAATACGTCGGCTGCAGGGCTACTATAGTCTAAAAATACAGTTCAAGGGCTATTGGGACCACAGTATAAACCATCTGAACTCGTCTCGCTTTTGAGAATCAATAAACACGCGCACTAGGTGAAGAATAAAAGCGAGTCAATGAAACCGCCAATACTGTGTTAAAGCCGCCTCTCGAACACGTGGTGCCACTGATTTTGTTGCATAAGTTTGCCCCACCTGTATACGATAACGTGCAACTCACCGAGGATCAACCTTTGATCGTTGTTCGAGACAGGGCGAATCCCTTGATACTTCCTAGGGCGTCGGGCGCATCCGTCAGCAGGTGGAGCAGGTAGAAGCTCTCAGTAGATGCTATAACATAATGTGGCGATTTTTAGAAGAAGTATCGCTATTTCGTCGCACCTTGTATGTATCGCGGTCCTGAATAATTGTCTTGGGGGACGTATTGCCTTAACGATTTTGGAAATTGCGACTATTAGAAGTAGTTCGTGGGCGTGTTGCCGGACCATGCAATTCCCACTGTCATTCGGCTCGCTAACGCCGTCATCATACCGCAGACGAGATGTGTTAGAGATGGCAATATGGTGTCTTTACGACCCCAGCTTCTCTGGCTCTCAGATGAACCCAAAGTTGACCTAAGGGAACCGTTTAGCAGAGTAGGCTGTAGGCGGATATGCGGGGTTGTTGGACCTGGCCCCATTTGTAACCCATGCTCTAGCGGTATGGAAGGCCCCCGAGGGAGGCTGAACAAGCCTGCTCTCGGCTAGCACGACTGAGCCACGTTTCGCTGATTTACTTGATGTTACGGTGTTGTATAATGTAACAGCCCGAGTTTTTATGCTAATCCGAAATAGTCGAAACCCGGGCAAAAGGGCTCAGAATTTAGCGGATAAAGGGCGATCGGATACCGGTGGAGCGTGATATAGGGATTCATTGATGTATAATTCATATTCGTGTTGAATAAAATAAAACGTTGTATTGTATAAATGTGTTATCACGCTCCATAAGCCCGAGGTGCGCGGGGTGATTTCGCACTCAAAATCGAGTCAAAATTTCATTGTGGGGTATCCGATCGATCCCAGGAGTGTAATCATTGTGTGTATTATGAAGGTTTAGTATTGATGTGTGGTACGGATGCGTAGTCGGGTCGGCCGGGGACAAGGGAAAAGATTTTATGTTCTAGCACAATTGGACTTAACAATTCGGTTGATTAGGTGCCCCAGGGTCGGTTCCGGTGCGCATCCATAAACAATAACGTATGTAATGGTAGTGCAATTATATAATGTTTACTGTGTATGTGTCCGGGTGTCAGGATGGGACCGAGCGCCGTACAAAATCCATGCGACAAAAAATACAATTTGGGATTTTTACAGTGGTCTGGGGCTAGCGAGCTTAGCCTGACACGCCGGCGGAAAATGACAGGTATTTTGTATGGTAAGGGAAAAGTTGAATACATGGAACAAGAGATCAAATTTACCCAAGGCAAAAAGGTTCCGTTTTTCAATGGGTATAAGGATTTTGGAATTTCGGAGGTTTTTATAGACTTCAAACCAAAAGTAGGGCATCAAACTATTATTAGGGCTTCATAAGGATTCAAAATCACTCATTCGGGTCAACCTAACCCCAGCGCATAAGTACTTAGGGACTCCTAATCCAACTTTTAAACTCCCAAACTTTCGGGTCCCAAATCACTACGTCTCAAACCAAAACTCCCCAATTTTTGAAGCCCTATACATCAATTGGACCCTATACTAACATTTTCACTGAAAACCGGGGCCACTCGCCCCAATGGATCTTCATGGGACCCCCATAACTCAATGGGAACCCAAATTTTTCCTATCATGCACGCATTTAACTGCCTTTAACAGGCCACCTAAGGGAGCTACAGTAAAACTAAGGGTCTCATAAGTAGGCGACCAGCCAGGCCATGGATATGATCCCGCCCCCGGCCGCCTACTCCATCTCGTTTCCGAAATATGACAAAAAATTAACAAATGTTACAACGCATTAAAAGCGCCTGAAGCGCTGATATATATATACCGACCAGCGCGAGGTTTAGGCTGTTTTGGCATCTCTCGGCCACTGTATATTGTAGCTTGTTGTTCTCGCTGCCGGCAACTCTTTATTGTGATGGGCCGCGTTGTCTGGCCAGCGTATATTATTGTTAGCATCAAAATGTGTTATTGTTTGTCGTGCCGCCAATGTCGGTCCCGCAAGCACACAGTTTTGCTTTAAATGTCGTCGATGTATACGTCGCGTTATTAGATTTTAAGTTTTAAAATATTTGGGTCGTTGAGCGTATCTTATGGCGATAAGTCTCTAAGACAACAAAGATAAACAGGGGGGAGGCCGAGACCACGGTATAAAAGAGACTGCCCGGTTCTCCGATCGGGACCAGTCGATAAATTTTGCCCTAAGTTTGGCGGTTGTCGCCTTTCTCTTTTTCAAAAGTTTATTAGTTTTGTGCTCGCGTTTTCCGTCTCTGTTTAGGTATACTAGGGGTGGTTTCTCGCCGTGCCCCCACGGTGGAGAGCCTCCCCTGGTTTCGATATAGGTTTCGATCTTGCAAAGGGTCGTCCTTTGCGGACGCTGGAGCGTCGGAAGGATGCTCCAAGCGCCGTAGAGGCCGGGCCCCGTCAAAATTCTCGGAACTAGGCGAAATTGTTCAAAATTCGTGTTCACGCATAGATCGACTGGTTCCCCGCTCCTCGGATATTTTCTCCGTTCGTGAGTCCGAGGAGTGACGAAAATTTCTATATTAAGGCAATCGGTATGCAGCAAATTTCTAAGTTAAGTCAAACGTTAGCGATTAAAACATGTTCCGCTGTAAAGCAAGCAATTTCGTTTTAAGATATCTCTCGAGGACTAATTTTCATGAGTGCCGAGACAGTCGCGACCGTCGTCGCGGTTTTGACTTTTCTCGGGCGATACCCTGCGGGTCTTCGATAAATTAGGGGTTGCTTTAATTTTCACAAAAAATGGAGAAAGGGACCAGGCACCCCAAGTCGTGCAGCTACGGTGACCGGGAGCCCTGGGAGTTTTTGGCCCTTGATCGAAAGCCTCTGCTGCTCCTGACGTGTCATCTCGGCAGGTCGAAGGGGTCCAGACTGCTTTCTGTGTCTCCCTTTCGACTAATATTGTGAACCATTTTCCGACAGGCGACGAACTGGGACTGTTTCGGCTAACGTTCAATTCGTACTTAGGTTGTAGACAAAAAGCTACGATGCGAGAAGACGGTCAAAAAGTTGCTTCTAACTAGGGTTGAGCTAAAATCTATAGGTGATAAAGAGAACGACTCGGGTGATGTACCGTTTGCATGTTCGGGTGGCACTCGATGTCCCCAAGTGTATGAAATCGAGCAACAGCGTCGAATCCCCATTCGTTCGCTGTCTTCCTTTTGTTTCCGGTTAATCTGCGGTGCAAACGACTGCGGACCAGAGTTTAGCAAAGATTTTAAAGGGGTTCGCTCCTTTCATCTGGGATTTTTGGTACGTAAGGGGCAAAATGTCTCGCTCCAATCGATTAAATTTGACTAAAGGTTTTGCGTTCAAGCAAGGGATAATTTCGCATCAGGGTATCTTGCAGGGTACCCGACCATAATGGTGCTGTGTATGCTTGTTGTAAATAATAATCCGTACACCCCGATTGGGTGTCATTTTTGAAGTGGACAAAATATAAAATTCTCGGGTTCAATAGTAAAGTAATTGAATCGCGTGTCAATTTCTCGTAGCAGTTCGGAATTTTGTTTTACTTACCGACCTCGTAGGATTGGAGAGACCAGCTTCAACAGGAGTTACTAAGGACTTCAAACCCAGCAAATTTTATGCTTAGACGAGCAATTCACTCATCACCCCGCGCCCCGTCGAGCCGATCCACTAGCGCAAGCTCTTCCGCAACCCCCGTTTTCAGGCCCGAGCCGGCGATCCCCTCTGCACCCCGCATAGATAACAGTAGCAATCATGGGCGAGACATTTCAAGGGCTGGGGCCCTCGCCTCAGTGCCCTGGCGTTATTCTAGGTAATCAAAATTTAGAGAACATATCCCTACTAGCCCCGTTAGGATTTGCGCGCACTTATAGTCTAGGATACAGGGCCAGTTGTACAACGCTCTAAGAGTAGAAACGGGACAAAAGTGCATGGGACACTCCACCGGGGAATCTCGCCAGTGCCATGCTAGTACCAAAGAACCTCATTTAGGGGATTAAGTGGATTATGAGGGAAAGGCGAGTCAGCCTTATTACCTGTGAGCAGGTTTAAGGGTTGACTCTCCCTCGGGGGACCTTCATGCTGCTAGACACGTGGGCCAATATCGGGGCCAGGCCGAACACCCTGGTAAACCCGCCGGCAGCCTACTAAGCTAAGCGGTTTCCTTAGGTCATCGCATAGATCACCGGGGAGTTGTGGAAGCCGGGGTTGTCCGGGCACCACACACTAAGGAAAATAGTGGTGCAGCTGGGATCCCTTAGGGCCAGAACTGGTCCTAGTACATATAATTAGTGGGGGCCACGCCGTGAGGCGTCAATAAATTTTTGGGGAGAAAGAAGTTTACACTATTAGGCGATGGACCTCTCGCATCCATGGTTGTTAAACGACCGTTGACGCTGTTGATATCATTATTATCTGCTAAATCATAACAAAATTGCATTACAATATGTATTTCAAGTGTCTATGTTGGTCATAGTATAAATGGTAAGGTGTTGTATCGGGTTCGTGCATTCTGGGAGGACGTCACTAAAGCTCTAAATTGTAGCGTGCACGTAGTTGTTTGCTCGGTCAACGATTTTAAGCCAAGGTAGTAGTACCTTAAAGCGTTACGTACTCCCAGGCCGCATGGACCGCGATATTAGGTAGTGCGCGGTAGAGGTAGTGAAGGCTCAGAAGTAATGATGACTGTTTTGAAGGGATACTATTGTTGGTGCTGGCGGAGGCATGATGGTTGTCTGTGACGTCACGTATTGGGTTAAAGGGTTCGCCGTTTGTATTTCAGGAATATCGCTGATTACGCAGATTGAATTTTGGTAATACGGTCTTATCTAAATAGCATCGACTTAATCGATTCAGGTAAAGTAACGATTGTGGTACTCGAAGCTGGTTCGCTGCGAAGGAGTGTGACAACATCAATTGATTGAACTGGTTACGGGTCGTTATTTGACTGCTACTTATTGCCTGGACCTTACGTTCGTAGCGACACCGGCTAATTTTGCTGTCGCCTACCTCTCCAGGGCCTAGCTATTGATTCACAGTATTTCGACCGCGAACTTTGTGGTGGGTATTCGGTGCCATTAGTAGTAGTTGGACGTTGTGAGTAAACGTTTATCGGACTCTGCTGCGTCGGCGAAATTCATCGAACTCGACAACGACAGTTGACTTTGTAGCGAACGGTGGTCTTCAGATAGCTATCGAGCAACCATCATCGGAGGATCCGTATCGAACCGCACTACAGACAGTAAAGGCGTTCCGAACATTTAATGATGGTCAGTAGAGCAACTTGTTTAGTTTATAATGTGTATTATTTGTTCTAAACTGTGCATAGGATTTGTGTAAAGTGTACATAAGTGGTCTCGTTTGAAGTTAGGTGCTATTCGCACGTACCTCCAAGCTAGTCAAAGTCAGGGACAC
>JASANE010003108.1:0-53048 GCA_030248225.1 Trileptium ribeirensis | reverse complement strand
TTTTTGTCATTATTACTGGTTCATTTACGTGCTGCTCGCTCAAGGTTCGAGGTCATACACGGGGTTAGCTGGTGCCTCAGAAAGAAGGAGGGGGATACGGCGCCAATGATCCGTGAAGCGCCTGCGCTGTCGTTGGGACACCGATTGGGTGAGGAGGCTCTTCCACCACGGGGCGTCTGACGCCTTAGGGGCAGTACCTCTATGAGCATGTAACGTCCTTTAGTTATGTGCGGTATCTAGGGCCAGTAATGTGTGAGTTTGGCATACTACCTAGCTATCCTTAGTAACTACTCACTTATCCAACAAATTGCGATCGTCATTATTTTTTATATATCCATTAAGTGTTCATGTATGCGAGAAAAATGATTTAGCAAATATAAGCTCATCAAATTAAAGTAAAGGGCGGTTTTGTGCAGTGGACGTTTAAACTTATTTTGCTTTCTGAAAGCTACAAATTCCGGACCTTAATTATTCTGCTGTCACGTCTATTTTTAATATAAAATATCCGCTCAATCCAGCAGAAAGATATCCATAACATACTTCACTAAAAGAACTGAACGTGTCTGGCTTTTGTACAACCATTATAAAAATAATTCAAGACATCGTATTATCTGCGATTGTGTGCTTCTGTCGTATCTAAAACACTTGTAACCTTTCTTTGTAACCTATTTCGCTGTGTCGAATATTTTAGTCTGACATTGCAGTTCTACCACCTCATTTGTTACTGATTCCACTGCAACATTACTAGAAACTAACTATTGAGCCTATCTCAAACCTACAGTATCAAAACTGACTAATATTTAAACTTGGTGTATATGCTATTTGCGAGGCACGGGGACAAAAACCGAAAAATTGTGACTGACGTTATGTTAACTAATATCACGTAAAATTTCCATCATTTCTTCTAATACAATAGACTTGCATAGGATTAATATAAAGAGTGATCTGTATACCTAACGGGTACCGTTGGGTTTCCACTATTTAAGAAACATTTTGCGACGTCTCCTATATTCAATACTAAGGGCCTGGGTTGGCAAATTCCCAACTACCGTAAAAAATAGTATTGTAGTAATAAAAATGAAATTAAAAATGAAAAACAAGATTGAACAGCTAAATCAAATTACTAACGCCTATCTATATAAAAAATGTCAATATATTAGCTACCACATGATTGTGATTCAGAGGCGAGTAGAATTTTGTTTGGTCCGTCGGCTTCGCAACCTTTGGCTTGGACATAGCCAAAAGTATGCAAACGCGCAACTAAGGTCCTACATTTTGCGGCGAAATAATTCGTTGAATTATTTTTCTGTTCTATAAAGCTGTGTTTGGTATAAAAATTGCATGGGTTCTTGAACTTAGTGCACTAATGTTCCAACTGATGTTGGGAGCAGTATTTACTCCAACCATTATACAATGGTTATATGATTTTAGTATACCGATTATAGATCATCCACTTTAAAACTGAAGTGGAAGATAAAACATTCCCAGGAAGTTTGTGGGTACTACATAGAAGCCATATATAATGTCCTATTGTAAAATCAAAAGTTTTAGGTCAAATCCAAGATAAATTTCACTATCGTCAATAACATTTTAAGCTGATAACCGATGTGGCTCCAAATTTCAATGAGACGTTGGCTTTTTGGAAATATCTCCAGTTTTGATAACATTTCAAAGTCGATTTCGCGAAGGCGAAGGTTACAAATAACCTATTTATGTCTAAAATCTTTTAAAATGTTTCGTTTGTCGTATATAATTTCTGAAAACACATAGCCTTTATTGGATAACTTTTTTTAGTCTAGGTGCCCGTATATAGGAAGTTCATAGCACATTTAATATCGGTCTAACATCTGCTTCGGTACTGCTTATATTGAATGCTGATATATAATAAGCAACTGTATAATTGATCACTACCCAGTTTACTACGCACTGTCAGAATAAATGAAAATATATGTCACACTGTGACGACTATGTCAACTCTATGACAACTAAAACAATTCGTGGAACGTTCACAGTCACAACTCAACTTCCATAGCATATCTCAATTATTACATTTGTTATAGGTTGCGTTAGTAGTTAATACACCATACATCAGGGATAGTATATACTGATGCTTTGTTTCCGTCATATCATTTATTGTCCCGCGTGTGGGTTGAATTACACTAAACACAACAGTGACATAGAAATAAATTCACTACATAAAGTGAGCGGAACATTACAGGACGCGATCTCTACTTATTTGATTTCTTGAGATAGTAGCTGGAAATCTATAAAACACTTTCCGAAATGAAGCGACAATATCTTCAAGTATCTTCACAAGGACAACCATTAGAATACAGTGTCTCCGCAGTTATGTATGAAGAATATGTATATATGTATTATGTATATATGTATGAAGATTATGAATATAGGAATGTAGAACAATTAGTCACACTACCCGCTGCTGGTGATGGATAAAACTTTCTTGTCACATATTTTACCAAATTCTATACGTTGGAATATTTGGAAACCATTGCAAGAAATTTACGTAACAAAAGAAATATTGACCGTTAGCCATATTACACGAACGCCGAATTTCAACTATTGCCCCGTTTTGAAACTCGATGAACTTTACTTTTGAAAATAAGATTTAATTTTACTTTTTGTGCGAAAAAACCAGTACCATAATCGTTACAAATTAATATTAGTACTAATTTACTATCACAAGTAATAGTTGTAGCACAGCTATCGTGCGTTAAGTGATTTGCACGCACGGTTGTGACCAGTTCAGAGGAGTGCGTCAGCACGAGTTTGAACGAGTTAAACAACACAACCGTGCGTACAAATCGCTTGACGCACTCCTGGCTGTGCTGCAACTGACTTGTAATACAGCTAATTTAGCTAACCGTGGTTAAGTCAATTTGATGTACGGCTTTAACAATATAAGCTGTGTTACAACGAGTTTTGCAAAATACGTGTTTCCTGCGTACAGTTTTGCTTTAGTCGAAGAATAAGCATCTCGATCACTGTAATGTACGAGTTTGCACTTAAAATGTGTGACAGTATTGGAATCTAATGTCTGCAAAGTGAACAGTCCACTACCCTACCGTAGCGAGACACACCTTACAATACACAACTTTCGTTATTTCGCCAAAATATCTGCTTAGTATGGGTGTGTAAAGTGAAGAAACGCCATTTCTCTTGACGTCGTAATCGAATAATTTTGACATATTAAACACAATACATACTATATTTTAAAAACGCATTTCGTTATTTGAAAAACGCATTTCGTAGTGCAAAATTTTTTCATTTAAAAGAGTCTGAAGCTATTTTCTCACCGAAGTGTCTTTTTAGTCGTCCTCTATTCGTCGTTTTGGGTGGTGATTTGTTTGCAACAATTTCCTCGTTGAAATCTGTCTCTTCCGTTGAAAGGTGTATGTTGAATACATGTCTTCACGCTCGTCACGGTCACTTTTGACGCAAGTTCGACATGCGGTAAAAATGTGTTTTTGCTACGCTTGTGGAACTGGCAAAACTATTCCCGTCAATATAAAAATGCAATTATTAAAACCGTTCATCAATAAACATCGAACGTTGGAGGGCACTGCTACGTTGCGTTAGCATAATGTAATGACTTGTACTGTATGCTTATTATGTAAGATTATAACACCTAGGCACCCGGCCCCTTCTCGGCACGAACCGCTTATCACCCTAACAGGCCACCCGACCCTAGCAGCCCCTGAGGGTCGGCAACCCCCTCCCCACTCCCAAGGGGCAGAAAACGTTGGCGAAATTGACAGAAAACGGAGGAAAATTCTCTAAATCTTGGGGAAAATTGCCAATAATTTGAAATAACTTTGAGTCTCAACAAGTTTCGAAAATTTATCCCCCTACCCCTGACCTAGACTAAGCCTAAGCAAGGCCTCCTCCCTCAGAAGCACTGTTTACTTCCGGGACCTCGGAAGACCTCGTGCATGTATGGTTCAAGTACTGTGTCGTACTGTTATTAAACTAGTCGGTAGTGGAACTACATTTGTGAGCGGAGCTTGGGCTACTTAATTAATAACTCAAATATTGACTATTGAGTGGTAAAAATATTATATTTGAATTCTTCGACCCAAAAAACCCTATAATGGTTTGATCCAAACGATTCTATTTCAATAAATAACACAAATATTGCAAATTCTCTATTTTAGCTGCATAAAATTAACTAATTAGCTAATTACTAATTAACCACTCAAAATTTTTTAATCCCAAATATCAGGTGCACACTCTGACATGATAGGCTTTCAAACAAAAAAGGTTTTTTAAAATCAGTTCCGTGGTTTTGAGATCCATGAAAGACGGACGGACGAACGGACGAACGGACATAGACTTTTTTGCTCCCAGACAGAAAATAAAAACGCTTCACTCGGCTTCGCCGAGCTCCGCTCAATCAACAATGGTATATTGACACGCATTTATAGAGTACATATATTAACTGCATTGTGGTCTTCGAGCCGAAACTTAATAAAAATTATCTATTGGAGCAGCGGCCTCGCTGAGATGTGTCATAGATGCGCTGAAAAAATTGCGCGCGTGCTAATTGCAATTACGCTGCTTCTGGTGCTAGCAGAATATCGTAACAAGGCGGCTACTTCTGATGATGCTGAACAACGGACGTAGAATACTTTGTTCTGTTGGCCGTCGCATATAGTTCCACAGTTAGCATATCACGCATATCGGGACAAAAGTGTATATAGTGACTATGCGGTAGTTTCTCAGTAATACACAGATAACCGCTAATATAGTGATAATAATGGCGAGCTGTGACGAATCCATTAGTGTTTGGAGCTGTGTGGTTTCAAGGATTTTGTGTCGATAATGTTGGAAACACCTGATTTTTTGGTCTTGTATTTTTGAATGGAATGCACTCGCTAGGTATCAAAAGCAACGAAAGATGTGTACTCGTGGAGTAGTAACGGTTAAAGCAAATTAATCACCGCACAAAACTGTTACTGAATAATCGTTATAGTCACAAAACAAACTGGTCTTGATCCAGTGGTTTGGACAGCCTGAACATCACTTGATTTTCAAAACTTTCATGGCGATTTGCATAATATGAGCTTTCGCTACAGAACGTGGTCAAACACTTCTGCATATACCGCTTGCGAAATCTTGTGGAATAACAGTTCAGAAATTGAATTTCCTTGAGAATATCATCCAACCTCCATCCTGTGTGTGACCACAATAAGATACATTTGCCGAAAACATTTGTGTTCAGAGCGATGATCAAAAATTCAGTATACCCGGCGATTTTAGACATGTAGCTTGAAAAAACGCATCAAAACATCTGTTTCGAAACAAGTCTTCTTTATTCCCTTATTTTTGTATTTTTGATAGGGCTGTCAAGGTTTAACAGTGTTTTTGACTTTTATTAAACGATGAGGCATGCGGTTAAGTTGCGCTGCGCTTTGCCAGTTTGACAATCGTGTGGGCTTCACACACACCACCTTTGCGATTTGTTTGCCAACTGGACACCTCCACGAGGCAGCTAGATCACATTTTAGGCGAAAGATAAGTTGTCAGAGCAAATCAATATCCTTGTAGATTAAGTCATCGACTTAATCACTTCTCTGTACCAAACAGTTTATAATTTATATTCAATTTCATAGCGCAAGCTGCTGCTGTTTGTTTATTAGTCAGTGAAAAGGAATGTAACTATGGAACTAACGCCTTAAATAAAAGCATTTTCTGTTAAGCCGCCTGTGCAACGGTATCAAGACACCTGGTTTGACCCCATTCGACGATATATTTATGTCTTGAAGTAATTCTGGCCTTCATCACTACTTCAGTGAGGCAATTACTGTTTTGACTCAAGCTAGTAATTTCAGACATGGCAATATGATTTCGTTACATTAACACCGTGGAGATTTATAATAATGTTGTGATCATTCACTTTTAGATTACTACAATTATAGATGCATTCGAATTCAATCATATCTGCTTGTCCGACGGCATACAGGTCAACGTAAAGTCGAAACATCAATATACCGGCGTTCTGTATGGTTTATACGATTATTTCTCCTGTCGAGTAGAACCGGCTAATGTGAAAAAGTTTTCCCATTTTGTGCCTTTTCCGTCTGTATCAAAGAACTGCTCCGAAAGTATAGTACAAGATGTATGTTTGCATAAATTGTTTAGAATTTAATGCTGCACGCAATGTAATCATTACTGTATACAATTAACTCACACAGTTGTTTGGAAAATGTTATCAAAGAACTGCTCCGGAAGTATAGTACAAGATGTATGTTTGCATAAATTGTTTAGAATTTAATGCTGCACGCAATGTAGTCATTACTGTATAGAATTAACACACACAGTTTTTTGGAAAATGTTATCAAAGAACTGCTCCGAAAGTATAGTACAAGATGTATGTTTGCATAAATTGTTTAGAATTTAATGCTGCACGCAATGTAATCATTACTGTATAGAATTAACTCACACAGCTGTTTGGAAAATGTTATCAAAGAACTGCTCCGAAAGTATAGTACAAGATGTATGTTTGCATAAATTGTTTAGAATTTAATGCTGCACGCAATGTAATCATTACTGTATAGAATTAACTCACACAGTTGTTTGGAAAATGTTATCAAAGAACTGCTCCGAAAGTATAGTACAAGATGTATGTTTGCATAAATTGTTTAGAATTTAATGCTGCACGCAATGTAATCATTACTGTATAGAATTAACTCACACAGTTGTTTGGAAAATGTTATCAAAGAACTGCTCCGAAAGTATAGTGCAAGATGTATGTTTGCATAAATTGTTTAGAATTTAATGCTGCACGCAATGTAATCATTACTGTATAGAATTAACTCACACAGTTGTTTAGAAAATGTTATCAAAGAACTGCTCCGAAAGTATAGTACAAGATGTATGTTTGCATAAATTGTTTAGAATTTAATGCTGCACGCAATGTAATCATTACTGTATAGAATTAACTCACACAGTTGTTTGGAAAATGTTATCAAAGAACTGCTCCGAAAGTATAGTACAAGATGTATGTTTGCATAAATTGTTTAGAATTTAATGCTGCACGCAATGCAATCATTACAGTATAGAATTAACTCACACAGTTGGTTGGAAATGTTACAGAGAGGGTGTGAGTGAACTGCACATGTTTCCGTTTTTGATACATGAAGTGTAAGGGTATGTTTTAGCATAACTTTTGCTTAATTGTAACGCTCAGAATAACACGATCCCTTTTATCATCTACAAAATGTTTGCGATAGAGTTTTTCTAAACCATACAAGCAATCGTTGAGAATTTGGATAGGTTACGTATAATCATTTATGTCTACATTTACTATCGTTGTCTCGTTATTTACTTTCTTGCAGGCTTAAAATTCTAAAGATTTCACCACGATTAGTCGACTCTTGAAAAACCTATATTATTAACGCCACTTTCCTAAAGTAAAAATGTCAAATTCAATTACGCCAATCTTGGTTAAGGCACAAAATCTTCACAATCATTAAATAGCAACGCTATTGTTTTTGACTTTGGTCAATATTCATGTCCATCTTACCACTTATTCAACTGTGATATACCATACATAATCAACGCAGTGACGAAGCTATACGTTTGCTATCGACGTTGGATATTTACAAAAGATGAGTTTCATTTTTAGCATTTAGTAGTCATGTATATCTTAACAGATATGTAGCAATGATGCAGCATTTATGCTTGACCCAGGCGAGAATTATTAGCAACAGTTGATAGTATCTTACTGCTGTCTATATGGGTCACAAAGCATAGTGCTTAAGGTCAGCTTAAGGAATGTACCTAGACTGTCAATAACTGGTTGTAAAACTGGATATGTTTTCTTGAAAAGCAAAACACATTGTATTTTAAAGTAAATTAACGTGGATGTACACCTTAACTGTTAGTAAGATAAAAAGTAAAAATGACTGCAGTTTTAATTCCAATTCGACGACAATGGATCAATTCCATTAAGCCGCTCTACACTGAGAAACCGTGGGTTGCCTATGACAATCAGCATTCAAATTTTAACTCTGCCGCACCTAAAACTTTATGCTTTATACCATACAACATAGCATAATATTGTGCTGGGTATTTAAACAGTAATATGCATATTGAACGGCCGCCATTTAGTTCTAGTTATGAAGAACTATATCTGACGAATCGCTTTCACAAGTCTATGTTAATGTTGTTAAAGTTGTGATGCTCTTCCTGCCAAACCTACAATGTATTTCCGTAGTCTTGCCTTAAATGTTTAAGGGTGTGAACTGGCAACAATGTCATAGCGCTTATTCGTACTAAACTTTGTTTTGTGTTACAAACTTTCACGCTTTCTTTATTTGATCGATCGCCCCTAAGCGAGACATCATTAATGGCACCACTTCTGGATCGTTGGGTGTGATCATACCTAAAGAAAGTTTTGCAGACGTTATACGTATTTATATAATATATAGCTAATACAAAACGAAAAACCGTTCAAATTTGAGCAACATATCATAGCTATTTTTACATTTTAAACTATATATAATTGCTAATCTTTAACCTGTGAAGGATTTTATATATAACAGTAACGTCTTTTCAGGGCTCAGACGTTTACCTTGATATCGTTTTATCTACCGATGGCGTGCAACCGCTGTATTTCCTAACAGATCAGGTTAGATTACAGTTGAATTCTTGCAAAGATGGTCTAATTATTTTCAACCACGTGCTTAGACAACTCACCGCAACGCAACACTGACCCTTGTGGCTTGTTGGGATATGATAAAGTTCAAAAAAGAATTACGATGTTCAAATTAGAGGGGGGAACCAACACATATCGTTATAGTACATTGATATTACGACGGAACAAGTCCTGTTTACGCAATCACATGCATACTTGCCATAAGTCACTAAACTTTGACGGAAGTTAAAGACATCATTGTTTATGGCTCGTGTCGAACCAGTTTTCATGCATATGGTTTACATCCAGGATTCCAACGAAGCAAAACAGCAGCAAACACACCAAGCAGAGAGTGCGGAGGCAAATTGGGTTCTGTGGAGAAAGCATGTCTCCTCGCTAGGTCTGATGAAACAACAAATGCATTTCCAAAAAATTCCAGGGCTAAACAAAATGAATTTCATATTTATTTATCTTCGGGATTAATTCAATGTATTCGTTACGTGTGTCGTCACATTCGTGGTAATGAAACAAAAGAAATACATATACGGGTGAGTGGTGTCTAGTGCAAGTGCATGGGGGGTGCGACTAATGTGCGCTCAGTGACTGTTTCGCAGTTTCAAATTGAGCTTCTTGACCCCTTCAAGATTCCAGAAAATTTTCGGTAGCAGTATATACATAAAGGGCAACGTACGGTGAATTTTCATCACACAGCAAAATCGTACGGTCGTAACAAACTTTATTTCATCTTCCAGTGATTAAAAATTGAAAACGTTCAAATCTTATATTATTCTCAATTTTCTATAATTATGCATGTTTCGCATTTATAGACATTTAGCACTTGCTTAATTGGATTTATACCAAACAAATGAAATTGTATTTATCTTGTGCAGGAACTCTAGTAACTTTTTAGATATGTCCTGGGTCTCTATGTACAACTAAAATCAAAATTTAATGTTGATAGCTATCTGCAGCGTCATAGTAACGACACATTCAATGGAAATTTAAAACAGCGAAACTAACGTGCTTATTCATTTAAATAACCTTGTAGCCCCATTGCTATCTTTCATCAAACTAAAATGAATTAGTCAAAATTTTTAAAATTTCACATGAGAGATATTTTACACAACGCCGCTGAAAAGTGCTGCAGCTTACAATGGAAGTACACCTCAAACCCCTGAGTGACATAGCTTCTAATTCATGCCCGTCCTGTGAGAATTTCAGCAGGAAATCGTTTTCAGAAATTGACTCTGTCTCGCAATGAATATATCATTTATTATAGTTTATCAATCGCAGTGATGACTTATGTGCGTTTTTCGCAGTTGATGTCATTTGAGGAAACAGAGCTAGGCCCGTTTCTGAAGGTCGTTGTGGTCGCGTGCACTGCCGTCAAGAAGTTTTAGCAAGAAGGAACTAATTTATGTAAAGCCATGAAATTCATTAAGAAGTTAAAATGGTGGGAATTTCAGAGCTACAGGTCAGAAAATCATGTCGTGACTGATGACATAATGAATGAAATTATAGATTATTATACATTTAGAATTAACGTTTAAGTGTGTTATATCTTATGTTTTACCGAAAATCGCTTCCATACATTTATCAGGATATTCTTTACCGTGCAAGATGCAAAGCCCCTGATACTTTGAAGACCTCAAAGAAGACGAAACCTGACCGAAGTACAGAAAGACGAGATAACCAACTTGATCCGTCTAATATTATTGAGCCTGAAGAGTTAACCAATCCAACAACGTCTATTCCGATCACTGTGCCATACACTAAGAAGTTTGTTCCCTGGTGGAAGAGATCAACTACACCGTACAACACAGCAGCGACAAAGTTCGTTCCGTGGTGGCAACTGCCCGTAACGCAATCCTCCTCTCCACGTCTGATTTCGGTCTTGAGCAATGTCACGAAAAGAGTAGATAGCTTGGTATTTCTCAATAAAATTCAAACAACGGAATGGCAACCGTGGTGGGCTAGAAAAGCCACTACTGCTACTACTACTGCTGACTCTATTGCTAATACTACTGAAATCCAAACATTTCCAACTGTCACTATCCCGTGGTGGCACCAGACGAAGACGACGCAAGGCGAACTACTGCGGTAACGAACGGTTGTATTGTTTATGTTTTTTTTGTTTTACACATGCAGTCTCAAGGCTTGCTTAATTTACATAATTATACCTATGCGAGTACAGGTGAATTAGAGAATAAGTGGTTGCACTGATAAAAAAGTATTCTATTTTTGAGCAATTTTTAGTTCACGTTTGGCACAGTGTCGTTTCCTTCAACTTTTAGCTACGTAACAAAGTAAAGTGATTGACTGTATATACGGTCAAAAGTAATGCTTAGGGAACTCTTTGTTTAGTTGTCACCACGAGGTATTGGGCGAACTGCACTCCTATTATAAGACCATGCGACATAAAATCACTGGAGTAAATTAATTACATTTCCAATACTCAATTTATAGCGTGAATATTAATAGTTGAGAATTACAATCGCTTTAATCGGTCGAGGTCCTCAGGGCGATAAGAGGTAGACCTCCCACCTGCCCTGACACCTTTTGCCAATTTTAACCCAATTTTAACCGATTCTGCCCCAAGTTTTACAATTTCTTGTTACATTTTCCCGCGTCTTCGGCGTTCTGGGGGATGGGGTGTATATATGACTCTTAAGGAGGGTAACCCTCTCACCCCTATCGACACCTATGGTTTAAATACTTGAGAACTGTAACTTTATATAGCAGTTGCACCCATAAAATGAGATATGCATACAAATTCTAGGGTTGCTTTGGTATTCGTAGAAACGACCGACGGCTCCGAATACACTTCACTCAATTATTATTTTTAAGTAAACACGAGATGCAAAACGATTTTCCGCTGAAAATAATTTAAAGGCCAATTTTTCTAAAGTGCTTGAATAATAAACGTCGAAAAACGGCAGAAAGCCACCGATTTTAATTTTTGTCACGTGTAAACAGTTATACCAAAAGGAACGAGATGTACAGCTGTAAAATTTTACAAATTTAGAGGTATTTGAGAACAATTATTTTGAGCAAAATCGTCCTACACACAAGTTTCCTTAGATTTATGTGACATAAATATAAATTTACGCATGCGTAAACAAGTCAAGCAATTTGGTGTTGACAACTAATAACTGATATACGCATAATTGTTAAATGCTTCCCTAGATATTTAAACACCGACATTAACACAATTGCACTGGTGGCCCTGGATTTGTAACACTGGACCTCTGTGAATACACATGTTTTAACAATTGATGTGTTTCCAAGACTTATGATCACTGTCTATAATGCAATTTTACAACAAGATAATCGCATGCAATTCACCGGCTAAATTGCTCCGTAGTCTACCGTCCTTTTGGTGATATACATATGCTAGTTAAGCACACAAAGTCGCACTGGCGCTGTCATTTGCACTTTTAACTGTGTCGCAATATACATGCACTGGGATCACTGCACACACGGCAAGCCACGCTGCAATTGTTTTGCTGCATGCACGCAGTACTGTATAGCAGCCGCAAACTGTAGTAATTTAGAATAGTATCATGCAACAAATATCATGTTTTGGCACCTTAATTCGGCGTGTCAACATATTTTCAGTTAGTGTATTTCTAAACTATAGTGCTTGGAGTGACTAGTTCCAACTACGGTTGAAGCAACTTGAAAATCAATTTTAATAATGTGAACCGCTTCAAAATGTAAATGCTCGAAAAGTTTGGAATCACAACGTGGACCAATAAATTGAGGCCAAAGGATTTGAAATTCAGCCGTGAAAACTTGGGTTGTTCGACCTATGCTCGGTAAAACCGAAAAGACGGAATCAAAGGCTAAAGGTTTACAAGGGAGCCAGCCGCGCGAACAGGGCGTAGAACAGTGTACTACAAAACATAAGACTAAGTGTAATTTAGTAATTAAACTCATTTTGAACCACGCAAGAGTGCGTGATTTCGTTAATTTACTTATATGTAGGTTTGACAATATTTACGGTAATATTTTTTATGATGAAACCGTTGGGTATCTAATCTAAACATTTGAAGACATGCTGAGCGCATCGAGTGCAGACATCTTAACTATCGTACACACTTCTAGAAAATTTCAAATTCTTTACAAGGTAAATTTTCAAAAAAAAATGCAGTTTCTGGAAAATATGGCAATGATCACGTGGACCAACAAATGTTGGCAAGTGGAAAAAGCAAATACTTTGTGACATTCAACGACTTTGATTTTTAGGCCTGAAAATATCTTTAGTTCTATCTCCGCTTGGCGACAGGAGAAATAAAATCCAAAGTTTATACTCCTACAAGCCGAGCCCAAAATTATCCTGGTCCGTGAATCCATGCCAGTCTTATAGATTTTGCTATTAAAATTAGAGCAAATTTTTAAGATTTATTACGTAAACTAATGCAAAACAGCGCTTTTCGGCGAAATTATCAAGATATGGTGCTAAGAATTTAAGTCTAAGAAGCGTACTGGTTCACATCAAGTGGAACGTTTTGCACCTTGCCGATATCCATTCGACAACCGTTGTTGAGCTTTTCATATCACAGAGTTAATCATAAATGTTGTAAGGAGGAACTACTAAGATGGTTACGAGAACACCCATAAAAACAGATGTTTTATCTGATTGTCAAGAGTCTAACGATAGAATAAACATTATTTACTCCATTAATAAATGAAAGTGGGTTTGTGTACATATTTTTGTGTCAGCAAACAGGGCTGTAGGTTTTTCCGACGTGGAGCAATATTTGAAGAGATATCATATTCACACACATTAAACCGGGCGATCTTCGCATTCTTCGCATCTTCTCGATAAAAGTGACATAAGCTTCAGATAAATATTTCTGTGGCCAAGTTTAGTGTGACTAGCCTTTTCGAGTCGGGAATTCGGTTTCGGAATGTAGCAATATACTTCTTTACTTATCTATTCAGTACTGTCCACTGAGTCCAAAATAGCTACTACACCGAAAAAATTTTAGCTCATGACACAGCAATTACTCCCCGACGTTTAAGTGACGTCGCAACATCACAAAATAAGTGTACAAATCGTTACAAAATTGCTTTTACTATTTTATCGCACTCAAGTTTTTGAGTTTTTGATATCTCGCCTTCTAAGTTTATGTGACGTCGAAGCTAATTCACTCAAGTAAAATTCGTTGCATTGTTCTGCATACGGCATTTTATGTCAATTGTTTAGTTTTTATATATGTGAACATCCGCGAATCATTAAAGACTTGAAATGCAGTTTTGAGGTTCAGCTCAAATCTTGTTCCGACAAACGCTACTAATTATTCCAGGTATGCCGATCGATCCAAATCGTTGCTCACAGATTGTGTTTGTAGTTAGGACCAGTAAAGATTTGGGTTAAGCTAAAAATGACAAAACATACACGTCATACTCGAGCTTCCAACTCGGCATATCTCCATGAAACGTTAAAATTATAGTTCAGGAAAGAAACAAATTCACAGTCATGTTCATTGGTCAAAAATATCCCGTTAAAATCTTTAGCCATTTCTTATCGATGTTAGATACCGTATCAGCGCAACCTACGGCTGTATAATTTCGTGGTCCAGTAAAGCGTTTTTTACAAAAAAATAACAACTGTTAAGAACGATGAAATCTTAACGTGTACTCTGGATAACGAATAGAATGTAGAATATGAAGATCCTCTAGCCATCGCCTGTGGGGTATCATATCTAGTGGAACCCAAAGCGGTGTTATGACATTCTTATCAAATGCTTCAAAATAACGCCGCGGCAACAGTAAGGTCAATGTTTGATGTAACCAAGCGTTTTTAAGTTAACTATTATTTTAATTTGCGGCTTCGTTACTTGAAATTATCATGTTCAATTTTATTTTTGTGCTATAGATATCTGACTTCCTCTATTTATGTGAAATATATACTCATAAGTTACAGTGATGTCCGTTTTTGGCTTTTGCTTATTACTACTATATTACTACTTTATTCATTATGTCTTAGAAGCAATAAGATTTAATATTTCAGTAAATCGGACAGTAAAATTGATATGTTGACCCTAAATTAACGAGGTTTGTGGTTATGCGTTAAAGAATCTAGCTCTAGGAGATCAGGTCTCTCATAGGCAACTGTTCCGGCACCACTTTGCATTTTTTTATGTTATTGCCTCGGAAATTAATGCAATACAGCAAGCTTTGGGTAGTAGCTATTTGAAACATATTTAAGTTATGTATTTGCAGAAACACAGCCAGCCGGTACAAACTAGGCTAATTCTAAACGTTGCTTAAAAGCTGAGACATTATTTGTTAAAATACATATTGTGAAATGTATAGATATCAATTTTGAGGGTTTTTTATTAAAGCTTGATGTACCACACACAGTTCAGTTTGTGCTGTCTTAATTTTGTTTGTACCTGAAACAGTGTTTGAATATCACGTCCGTCGTTCACTATATTGCCAAAGCTTACAACAATGGATGCTGTTTTGGCTATTGAATGCATATTTTGTCATACTGTATGTTTGACGTCCTGTAAAATCACGACAAATCACATCGGGATAACGCAGCACTAACTCACTGTGCTAATTGCTCGGCACACCGAGCCTTCAATTAAGCGCACTACTTTGGCTTTTGCTTCATCTACTTGAAGCTTTGATAACGAAATCTAATTATATTTTCACACTTTCCAAAATGGACACAATGTCGTCAAATATTTATGTTTTATATGTCATACTTACCCCACTGTTCCGCTGTAATTAACAACGCTTCACTAAACAAAGCCTTCTAACTGCTATACTTTGTTTTTAAGCACTACAACCGCACAAAGCATCCGCTTCAGCACTGGCACTCAGCGCTTGAACATAATCGCACAACAAAGTCCAGCTGAGTCATTCATTCCACATACATTCGGAACGATATCACCGAAAACCTCAACGATAGAAATTACAGCGGCACCTGGAAGTACTGCTACCGTACCAACGACTGTGGTTCATCGCTTTGTTACATCATCGAAAATATTCAACAATGTCACGTCAGAAAGAACAGAAGGTGTCAACGAAACTTCACGAACAACTAGTATTCCATTCTTAGTTTCCAGCGAAACATTTTTAACCCCCACAGAGGTTACTGCTACAACAAAAGGTTTGTTAGGCACTTCCAAATCATATTCCGCAACCACAATTTTTCCAGCTATTGAGCTAATGTCTAATTTTGCGTCGAATGCCTCAGATTTGCAAACAGCGACAGTTGGAGAACCGGACACCTACGTTGCCGAATTTGACACAGTTGGTATCAACGGCACGAATATTACTACTTCGTTAGTTGCAAATACGTCAAATAACTGTTGCAATTATACAGTCCAATGTGTTAATGCTGAGGAGAACGAATCACACACCGAGGGTCCAAACACTGAAGCGACTGCAACTGAACGCAACGATATTCCTACAATTCGAGCTCTGCACGAGACCTTTAACACTACAGCTGCCATATTCACGACTCCAACAACTCTTTGGCCAATTATTTCCAATACAACAGTAGAATATTCTTCGCAAACTGAATTTTCGGATTTGTATTCTACTACTACTAGGTCTGAGGTTGCAGATACTACTACACATTATGCACCAAAAGCCACACTGACAAGCGATCAATTGCAAGCTCGATTTGATAGCTCCACTTCTGCACTACATACTTTTTTGTTAAGCACTGCGGATAGCACTACTCATATCGCAACGCAATCAAGAATGGCTAACTCCCGGACAACGCTTGTTTCAAAACTTTCCCGCGTTTTAAATCTAACTAATTTAAGTATATTAAAGCCTGAAGAACTGAACGTTTCATCTACATTGTTTGAAGAAGATAGTTTAAACGAAAATAGAACACATCTTAGTAAAAACCAGAGTGAGGAAGGCGGTAGTCGAGAAATTTCAGAAGCAGTAAGCAACACCACGTCCGCTTTCATTGACTATTCAATAGCATTAAATAACGAAACTCGCGAACCAAGACCGTTTATAGTAAATCGAACGATTCATCTAGTTAAACCTCCAAAGTTTCCAATACTAACTAATTATTTGGTCACACCAGATCCTCAAATTATCGACTTTCGATCCAGAGCGCGTTATAATTTTCTTATTTCATCAACACAAAATAATTTATCGTCCTCAAACAACAATAGTAGCAAGGGTGGTAAAGGTTCCGCTAGAACAGGTACGTATTCCAGAGTTAAAGCCAAGTTATCATCGACTACTGAGGCCACAACAACATTATCTTTTGATTTCAGCGTTAGTACTAAGTCTGACACAAAGAAGGACAAAGAAGAACAAGCACCGTCTCTTTCGACATCAACAAATGTAGCAAAGTCATTACATTTTACAAATACGCCACCAGACACGACTATTACAGCCCGGACAGGAGCACCACTGGAGCCATCTAATATTAGCTCATTTGGGGTATCCACATCACACCGTTCAACGATTTCGAAGCACTTTATCACAACAATAAAGACAATAGATGTTACGTCCGCATCCAGTTCACCTTTGCGTACACCTACGTCTGATTCTGAAATAAACGACCCGACTACAGTTTTATCAAAACAACATGTCTACACAACTACTACATCCACTGCTAAATCGACATCCACATCTGTTACTTTCGATAACAATGATATTAACAACAATCTGCCTGTAATCAAAACAATTTTTTTCACTCCGGTACCATGGTGGAGAAAAACGACCTCGCGGCCTCAAGAAACACGATTACCGGCGAGTTCTGCTACACAACTATCGATTGGTACTACTTTGAGCACAGCTGCCATAGTCACTGAAGTTTCGACGGCACGGGATTTAGCGACTACAGAGAAGATCTTTTTGACACCGCAGCCGACAAAGAGTGCAACTGCTTTTACGGCGATATCGCTTAATACTACTGGTAATAACTTCCAATATTCACCTTTGATAAAAAACACACATTTTGTTTAATTTACACCGTATAAATCAGTTTTATAAAATCCAAAGTCCGTACAATTATTTTCGTTTTATCATTAGTCCGTATGAGCATGATATTTTGCGTTCTAATCTATACCTATTTTAGATGTCACTGGCATATGCCTCCTTCCCCTGTCTCCCTCTCTAATAGGTATCAAAAGTCATCCACCCAATTTTGAGGGTGGTGTTGGTGAATGCTAGTTTGTTTTGACGCCGGCAGAAATGAGGCTGACAAAGAACGAAAATGCCCATGTTCTAAGACGAGTTTACATTAGATTGCGATAATGTGTCATAAATTTTCTCTTTTGCGGCGTTAATTTCATAAAATTAGATATTGCTACATTGTGGAGCAGTGGTTCAGTGTCGGTAATCTTGAGCATAATTACGATTGCTAACTCTAGTAAATTGCGTATTGCATAAATAGTTTAAGTCATATTTGTGTGAAAATACACGTACTTCGCCATCGGCGTTCTAAAACTTGGATTAATTCGTATTTGCAATCCAAACTTATTGTCAGAGGTGTTTAGAACACATGTTGACAGAAATAGCGTACCTGCACCATAGTCACATACGGACACGTAAAATAAGTAACCTGCAAGAAATTATATTTTATTAACAACGAAACGACAGCGGTAGTAAAGCTTGTGTAATTGTAGTTCGCATAAAGAATATTTGCTTGTTTAAGGGATCACTACCCAATGGTAGCAACAAGGTATCTTTCCGCTATACCTATATCAGGATAAGATTTGGAAGAGTGTGTTGATGCCCCAATATCTAAGTAAAATGTTAACTTTGATCATACGTATTTTAAACGACGCTTACATTAGCATAGTTTAACTACATCCTATTTCCTCCAAGAAGGTTTCAATATTTATAGCATTTGTTTTCTCTCTAAAACCATTAAATTAATACATGCGGTCACATAAAGCGCAACTGGTAAAATGGTGGTTTATACCGTCGAATTTTGGGGATGAGGTTGTAAATGTTTCTGTTTGTCGTACGTGCTATAAAAATAGGGTTTATTTTAAAGTGAGCGACCTACTTGCAGATAATGTGGGACAGTCAGTCAGGTATTGCTTTAGTATACCTGTCAGCTTATTGATTCGTCCTAACATTTCGATATATTTCTTTCAGCCTCGCAAAAACTGTATGATGATAAGTTTTGGCTGTGACCGGTTTTTGGAATGGCTGAAAATTTTGCTTAATATATAGCTGTGCTCTAGATACCTTTATAACTCTTTACGGTGTAGCAAGGTTTAATTAAGCAGTACACAATGTTGTTATATATATTCGCATTACTGTGATATCGTGTTGTAAACAATTAGAAGGAGACGCGTCGCAAAAGTGGAAGGCCAGGCAAAAAAGTGGATGTGGCAGTCGTTTACGTTCATTTTTTATAACCCCACCAGCTAATTTTTCTTGTGTATCAGTAATAAGTGGGACCTCACGCCCACCTCTCATGTTACGCAACTTCCTAGCAGTATACGCTTATCAGAACATCCCGGAGCTTATTGTTTTTGGTTTGATCAAAAGTCTGTAAGTGTAAGATTGTATGACACTTGGTCATACTCGTGTACTATCTTTTTTTCGAGGTAACCCCGCCCCCCCCAAGCATTGCGATGGTATCCTCCAAAGTCCTTGGTGGGAAATGGGCTATCTTCGGCAATGGTTCTTGGAGGGGTATCAAATGTCAGGTCACTAATAACCATTTAAGGTAAAGCAGGAATACCAACCACACATGTCACGTAATACTGTTATAATATCTTTGTCCATCAGAGACCTGATAGCTGGGCGCCGCCTCTTCAGGAAAACCTGGAAAGTAGCCAATACCTCACCAGAGAACTTTTGGATAGCACTTTGGGGGCAGGTCCAAATGCAACCACATCATCGGATGAAACATACAGCCGGAGTACAACCGAGTGTTATACTTTTCTACAAAATTTTATGTCATGGACTTCCAGTTTTATAAATTATGGCATAATATCGCTAATTGCTGTTAGCAAGGAGTATAATTCAAAATCATGCTCTTGCAAATACTACCGCAACCAAAACTTTTATATTCGTAATGCGAACACCATTAAAACTAGCAACTCTTAATCTTTGAATGTCGAAATGAAATTGTTATG
This sequence comes from Trileptium ribeirensis, assembly GCA_030248225.1. Taxonomy (NCBI): domain Eukaryota; kingdom Metazoa; phylum Nematoda; class Enoplea; order Enoplida; family Thoracostomopsidae; genus Trileptium; species Trileptium ribeirensis. The sequence goes on along the minus strand of JASANE010003108.1, from coordinate 33,299 downwards.
TGCTAAGTTTAAACGAAATCGCAGGTACATAGTTATTAAGCGGCCGTTACGGATTTATTTTTATGTAATCCACGAAAGTTATGGAAAAAAACTGAACTTGTAAAATTCTGTATGTCATAAACACCTTATAAGTAATCAATTTAACCACATTGAGACTTTTAGAAAAAAATCTGCTTTTAGCAGGAAACATGTTGACAATAACCCCATATATTTGCAGGAACAGTAAGCTAAATTTATTTTCATATGTCATAAGTACGGGTAAAGTAGATTTTACTGAGCGCCTTTTTGTAGGACCAATATAATGCTTTTACTTGCCACTTTTAATAGGAAAATGGGCTGACAATTCGGCAATGACGTTCGTCCATGTGCTATTATTCAACACAATAATAAGTTAATTGTTTACTCACCAAAATTGTAACTGGCTGAGAAACGCTATGATGTTTGGACCAATTTTTTAGCATTTATCTTTTAGCTATTCATACGTAATACCTCGGCTGAAACGAAACTATATCACATTGACTTAATGCAGTACATTTAGCAGACAAGTAATATTTGATCAAAGTGCATATTTCTTTTTAGTGTCCAGTCAGCTGACAACGACAACGATTCCTCCGGACATTTTGTTTGATTTCTTCAATTTCAACGGCATTCCCATAACTGCAGTAAAAGTTCAGTCTCCAGTTATCTTACGGATTGCACCAAACCGACATTTGGGGATAAATCGTAAGTTTACGCCACATTAAATGTGTAACCTATAAGAATAAAATTTCGTAACTTTTCTTAACTACACAGTAGCAGTGCGCTCTGGATTTTAACTCTCTTAATTGGTATAGCCATTGTTATTATTTAAGCACGGAATATTCCGAATTAAATAAATACGTAACGCCCTTATATTTTATTTTGAATGTCACATTTTGCACGAAACTGCTACATGTCCTTTAGTGACGTGACGATATATCTGTTTTCAGCACTTCAGCTATCGCTAATAGAATGTACGGTGGAACCAACTCGCTCGAAATTCAATTACACTCCATTAAAGATAATTGATAACGGGTTAGTTTAATTACGTTTGCCTAGCAATCCATTGTGACGTTTGATTTATTTCCGATTTTGTAAGCAGAATAGTAACATTTTCTGCTTACAGCACAGTTATGGCTACAACCAGACGTATGTATAAAACGTTCATTTCGAAACTGTATCGATACAGTTTTTCTCAATTAAAAAACCATTTACCTTAAAACCTATTGTCCGCTGAGATTGATCAGTTTTCGAATTGACAAAAACAAGCCCTAAGCTATCAACCACTAAGTAAATAAATGAAGCTTAATAACAAGAAACTGACTGACACTGCATCGTTAATTGTGGTTATTAAATCTACCATTTGTATCTACTTGCGAGAAATACCACTGCAGCTTACCTAGTTGTGGGTAAATACTTTAGAACAAGCTTTGTAGTCGATTGCTTCATCAAAATCCGGAACTGGCAATAGTATAATTATGTTTAGTGGAGAAATCAATGCATAAGACGTGTCACTTTCAATCATCAGATATTCGCGGACACCTCAATGCATAAGACGTGTCACTTTCAATCATCAGATATTCGCGGACACCGCTGAGCAAGCATTAGTAAGACGGGATAATGAGCGTCCTCGTGAGCTGCAGAAATATTCACATCGCTTGCTTATTATAAGATCAGATAATATCAAGTTCGCCACAGTATTTGGGATGTTGAAAGCTAGTAAACCCCAATAACATCGTTTTTGAAGACCACAATAATTACTGATGTAGTGTTGTTCCGTTTCACCTTAACTGTGACAGGATAAATAGGCCATTTCTAATTGATTACCGGATTGCAGCGGTCGGATTTTATAAGCATACCAACATGACATCAATAACACCGTGTGATGAAACTGATGCTTGTGTCTAATGTACTAAACTTGACATATGGTGAAAATTATGGCGCAGTCTGAGCTCTGTGACAAAAAGATAATACGGTAAATATCGATGTATTGGCCGCTGTAGTTCATGTAAAAGTATTGTAAGATATCTTACCCAAGATCTTGCGACGACATGGTATCAGAGTTCCACTGCTGAAGTTTACTTGGTTTTGTAGTAGTCTAGCACCAAATTGACTTCAGTCTTTACATTCGAGATGATTTTATTCTTTGACTGCTTAATTATTACCACACCAATAATATATTTCCGTGTTGTGAAGCTGAAGATGACAGACAAACACGGCAGTAAATGAGAACCGGCTTGTACATTTCGATTTTGCAATAAATTGTAACAGTTGGATTTACCCTATATAATGGTAACTATTAATTATCCCTCAGTACTGTGCATGATAAATTAACCGCTGCAGCAACTGTTATAATTTTTTGACGGTTTCAATACTATAAAGGCGATAATATAAATTGCTTTTCATAGGTGCAACGGCTTTTGTGGCTTTATCAGCAAAATTCGGTAAACGAACTTTCTTTGCTTCTATAATATCCACGTTGACGCGATACATGCAGAATTTCGAAACTATTTGAGAATCGTGCGCCGTAGTTTAAAGTACCAAATATGCGATGCTACACAGCGTAAGATGAAACCGTGGCCCATTTGTTTAGAGCGCTGTGCTTTAAATGCATAGGTTTGGTAATCAAGTCTCACAAGCACCTGTTTTTCTGCCTTTTGTTATTGTGCTTTCAAAAAATAAATGGTGTTCCTAACATATAAAACATTACTAAAGTAATTTGGCACTAAGTAAAGGATGATTGAAGACCTTGGTATCTCGTTGTTTCTATCTATACGAATTGGTAAATGCTGAATTTGTATAACAAATTTAAGTCTAAGTCTATAAGCTTTTGAAATGTTCACTATGAAAACTATAAAGAGCTTAGGTCAAAGTATAATGGGCTTTAGGTTGACTATATAATCGCAAATTACTATACTTTTAAAGCATTAACTACCGGTACACTGATAAATTTTTTTCAACAATTTTTATTACCGGATCTTTGCATTGACTTCGCCATCTTCAAAAAAATTTCCAGGGAGCTCCAACCGGGAACCTTGCTTGAAAGCAGGGGATTCAGGATTTGTACTGGTAGGCATGTAATATTTATTGGTCTTGAATAATTTTGTACGATGGATTCTAAGATTAAAAATTGTCAAAATTCAGAATTTATTCTATGCGAAAAGTTAAAATAGTTAATAAATCACCTTATAAACTCCAGTAATATGGTCTTTATATATTGATGCTAAAACAAGCTTCAAACAAATTTTTACGTAACTCATCAATTTCCGGTTTAAATATTTATAAAAAGAAGATATAGGGAGCTTTTTGTTTCGATTTGAGTGGTTTACCGGCGGAACAAAAAATGAACCATCGCAAATTAAATCAGAGGGTGTCCAAACTTTTATGAGGTAACACAAACCAATGTGGCTCTGTTTTGCACCAGGAGGAACCAAAGACATCGAAAAATGGCAGTCCCACTTATCAAATTCGTAGAAGGTAGCAATAAAAGATTTTCTGTGTTTATATATCTTTTAATGCTTTCAAACTTGCTGAACGTAACGGACTCCATATCCATGATATTGCGCAATTGGCACACCAACAACGATCAAGCTTTGTATAATGCTTAATCTAACCATTGTTTAATATAATAATTATAGCCTATACATGTTACCTTCTACAAGTTGAGCAATACGTATCGAAAAATTGTCCAATCCCAACGGACTCAGCGAAGCATCTAATCAAACTTTGAACTGTGGTAATCAGTATAAAAATGGCAGTTAATTCATACGACATTGCGAGTAATTATAGTGTACTATAATTACAGGTGTCCGGCGGATGGAGTCGGGCTCGTCGATGATGTGCAACTGAGCCAGAACGGAATCGCTGTTGAGATGGGTCCTCTTCGATATACCGACTCAGCTGAGAGTCTCTACAAATGTTTGATACGAATCTGCAAGATTCCGTGTCCAACGGTACGCCAGTCAATTATATCACACCATGTTCAAAAATGTATGATGAGTATATATTCTGTTCAGCTGTGATCCACATTGTTTCTCGATTTCATCCTTGGCCTGTAGTTAACCCAATAATATGAGTTGCAGTACCTGTTACAGTTTGAGGCTTAGTGTTTTGCAGCGAATGGTGGAAAACTTTCCAATTTAACAGATCTTTAAAATTCATCGGCAAAAATTCAAAAACGCTTATTAATTTTTTATGTTATCCAATTTCCATAATGTCACTGAATCAACGTGTATACTCAAAATTTCATGATAAAATTTTCTAGACGAGTATATATGACACTAGGCTAAACTGATGTACTTTGCCTTATCCAATAATGCGGTGGTCTTTCGGCCTACTCCAAAGATTACAGTGGGTATCTGCTATACCACGGCTCATTGGGGTTACCTACTACCTCCAAATATCATTGGAGCTATCGACTATTCACCTGGGCTTAAACCATGGGGGTGTTGTTGGTACCCCGCCAGAGAACACTGTGGGTAACCCTGTGCTCATTGGGGCTTAGGTGAAAAGCAGGATAAGTCAAGGCAGGCAAACCACAGGAGTGTGATCGCTTTTCATATTCCTCCAAAAATTTATTGTGGACTCTAGGTATATATCTGAGTTATTTTTGTGTCGGTATCACTAACATAATTTGTACATTGTTTATCTTGAGTTCATTGTTAAGCCATACATATTCACAGCAAAAAAATTGGCAAACAAAACATGATTATATATTTAAGGGAACAAGCTGGGTACACCGCTATGACTGATGAATTAGCGAAATATATAGTTTTGTGTTGTTAACCACACTTCATACCTTGCATTGAATGAATCTGAATCCTGTGGCTGGAAAGCGTGAATAACGGACGCCCAACACAAGCGTTTGATTTAATCCGTGCATTGCAGCTTCGGACTTGTCCGCAGTGAAACGCTGGAGACGAACAAACACCGGAGGACTATATGTTCCTAATTAATTACCGCGGATTTTTACCGCATGACCAGATGAAGCGAAGGACTAATGAGTTAATTGTTCCATCACCGTCAGGAGCGTAATTAGTGGCATTGCCTGCCAGTGCGCAATAGCAACCGAAGACACTCAATGCATTTGTTGGTTAAGACTAAAATATATGAAGACGTTTCACCGCACGTAGGAATTGCGGAGCTATTGATAGCGTTCCATGCGAAATATCAGCTCTCTCCTAGAACCCCCCCGGCCGAAAATGTCATTTTTGTAGATACAGCGGACATTTTTATACCATTTGACTCAATGCATGGACGCGGTTTCATTTAGACAATATTTATGAGACAACTTTGTCAATTTTTTGAGGTCCCGATGTACCCCTTCGTTCACCTAAAATTTTCGAAAATTTTTTTCCATAAGTATGCAACTTTATATGCTATTAATCCCTCTTGGCGGGCTGAGTAGAATCTTTTAAGATCATGTTAATCGGTCAGCGGGTTAAGAAGTTATTGCCATTTATGTGACATCTTAAGCTTAAGCCTTATACTAAGCATTCGAAGCGTAAACCCGTGAACCAATTAAACTAATTTTATGACAATTCGACTCAGTTCCTTAATTCGGTTTACACCTCGGCTGAATATATTTCAGTTAAAATTCTTGACAGAAATTGTGTTGTTTTGTACTTGAGAAATTAAACTTCTCGATTCATCTCATCATAGTTTGTGGTAAGCACCCAGAATCCTAAACGTTCGCAGTAAGCTAGAAAAAATAGCTAGCTTTGCAAATATAGCGTTCGGGCGCCTAGAAAATTTCGCGTTCATAAAGTTTTAAAGTTCGAGTTTCACAACTCACAGTTCTTCACGACCTAAACGTCTTGCAGTAAATTCAGCAGCAGAACCACTGAAACATCGTCAGCCTGCCCTACCCAGCGTCGTTACATGTATATGCATGTATATATATTTATATAGAGGTTCCTGGACAACAGACCTTAATTGCGGAGTGCTCACATCCAAAAAAGATTTATTGAATTCTGAGTATAACGAGTGAAACTAGCGAAGCGAGAAATTTACACTACCAGTGACAGCGGTGAAATTAGATATTGTCCGTTATTGAGTTTTTAGATTTACCGAAATTGTCAATTTTGAAGATAGATCGGAAATTCTGGTACCTTTTGACATTGGTGTTATAATAAACTCAACTTTGGCGTTGCGGATTGGCTCGCGCGATAGCCTATTTTTAAGCTTTAAATCACTATTTGTGCACATTAGCTAGGCGCGAAGCCTTATTCCAACTCCCCCCCCCCGCAGCGACAAAATATCGCGGGCCAAACAGACACGGGGCGTGTCCCGAACGGGTTCAAGAAATCAAGTTACTTATTGTAACTGCACAGCCCGTGTATATATCTGAGTGAAATTTGGTTCATTTTGTACAGCAAACAAGCCTTTATAAGACTGTATATGACGCTTTGCTAACCTGTTATCTTAGGATGTAAGACTTTGGCCAAAACATGTTTTAGAACGGGCCCATGATATCCAAAATACACGAAAATGGTAATATCTCCAAAACCGTTTAAGCTATATGGGTGTATCTGGTATCATTTTGTAGATCAATTCATCCTCCAAATTTTGTGCTGCTATTATGATTATTTGCGATTCAGGGTTGGGTCAAAACAGGTTTCTCAATGCGCCCATGTGACCGCAAATACGCGAATATGGCAGTATTGCCTCAATCGCTCGAGTTTTTTGTGTGTTTTGGGTGTTTTTGCAGAGTAATTTTTCTTCAATATATACTTGTGAATTATGGGCACAGTAATCGAGCATATGCTCTCAACTGCTCAAGCAATATGGCTGATATTCCATAGCTGAATAACTGAATAAATCTGGTAACATCTACTGCATCGAACCGCTAGTTTTGCAGCGTCCATATACGTACTAGCAAAATTCAGTTAAGCTAAATTCACTTAGAAATAAAACAGGTATCTCAAATAGTGAGCGTAACAGGTATCGTGGAAAATATAATTCTAATGCAAGAAAAGATTTCAAATTATTAAGCGTCACCTGCTATAACATGCGTGCGCAGAGATTGTAAAAATTCTAGAATTGATTCTAAACTAGACTTTTTACAATTCATTTTGTTGGAATACAATCTGCAGAATCAAATTGAGTCTATTTAAATCAAAATTTCTGGAACCTATTATAGTAAAATCATTTCAACTTCTGTTAATTTGGTACCAAATTTTATTTGAATCGCACCAAATCAGTATTAGTGCAGACTTAATGTCATTGTTTACACTATGGCAGAAATTATTATCCTCGGTACCGGAAGAAATTCTACTTAATATTTAGATTTAATTCTATTCGATTTAATTCTAGCAACCATTTGTTAATAAATGTATATTGAAACAATTCTAGGTTGACCAGATTCAAATTAATCAGAATGCGAATAGTTAATGTTCGAAGTACGAATCACTTCTACTAGAATCAATTTGGAATGGAATTTATTCAAGAATTAAGTTGATTCTTGCCTCGATTTCATTATCTCGCTACACACATTTCACTGTTTAGTTGCGCATACTATCAGCTCAATTATTTATCAAATTTTCAACAGCTTCGAATATCGTCATCAATTCCTGGATACATTTTACGGTGAAAAAACAGCATCAAGTAGACGATTTTTAATTGCTTAGTTGAAATTTTGCATTCTTAATTTTGATGGAGAAATCTTGTATTTGAAATGGATACCACGGTTGGAGATGGCAGTAAGGGACTCATCACTGGTGTGACTTTTACGGCGGCACCAAGGGCCATAGGATTTTAGGCGGGCTAGTTGTTAAATTCTGTGTAAAATGCCACTTTGTATCCACCTGAAATTTGCCAACGCACGCTAGCTAGATAAAGCACTTCTGACGCAGTATTTTATGCCGTGTGATTAATAATAATGGAAATTGACAAAATTAGTTACGAACGTGACGAAATGAACATTTTACGCACTGCCTCGATGAGTGGAAACCATAGGTACCTAAATTCTAAAAATTGTATTGTTTCAGACGAGGTTGGCCAATTGAATTACCCGTATTAACCCCACATTATGCACCACACGTATGTCGATGGATGAATCTTTGTAACATTATACTTTGATAAGTTTTTGACCACTTTGGTCTTTTAAAACAGGTAAAAAATTATAAAACCCTTGTTGACCACCATTTTTTCAGACTAGGTTGGCCAATTGATAATACCCGTAATAACCCCACATTATGCACCACACGTATGTCGATGGATGAATTTTCGTAACATACTTTGATAGCTTTTTGACCACTTTGGTCTTTTAAAACAAGTAAAAAATTTATAAAACCCTTGCTGACCACCATTTTTTCAGAGGTGGTTGGCCGATTGGTAATACCCGTCATAACCCCACATTATAGACCACCCGTATATCGATGGATGAATTTTCGTAACATATACTTTGATAAGTTTTTGATCACTTTGGTCTTTTAAAACAAGTAAAAAATTATAAAACCATTGTTAACCACCATTTTTTTCAGACGAGGTTGGCCAATTGATAATACCCGTAATTAACCCACATTATCCATATACGTAACTGAACGAAGTGTTACATCTACGTATTGCTGACGTTGTAGGTGCTTGTGTAGAAATGTGGCTACCCCTTAATTGTGGAAAAAATTAAACACATACGTCAACGTGTTTTTAAATAATCTTTTTTGAAATAAAATTTTCGGTTGTTGAAATAAAATTACAGGTCATAACGTAAATTATAAAAAGATTAGCCAGATCATTAATGTTTTGCTCGTATTGTTAAAATCTGAATTTTTTGATTACGAATTCTGTGTATCTTGGTTGTACAGTATTTTAATGATTTTGTAGGTGATGGTTAAACTTTTGTGTATGACCATGCTTGAGTTTTAAACTAGGATGGTCAAATATAGCTTTGTTTTGCCGAATTTAACGTTTTGGAATTATCTCGGATAAACCCAACGGTAATCCCTTTGTTGACATTTGTTAAAATCTCACACATTTTATATACTAACCGCTTTGTTTGCGAACTCCCAACTACTGCGGAATTAGCATCTTTTAAATATTTGAAAAATAAGGTAAGAAACCTGGCACTTTGAAACCTGAAGCTCTAGCTATGTAATAAAAGCTATATGTTCTGCTAACGCCACAAAACATAATTAATAACCTAATGACTGGTAGCTTTATCTTGAACATAGTCAAAAGTAGTAAAAGGCACAATTTGGAGGCTATTATATCTATGCTACAAAATAGAATAATTGGTTACATTTCTTTTCTATAATATTTCTTCTTTCTATATAGAATAATAACATCTTTTTCTGTATAGGATTTTTTGGCATGCATTGCAGATCTTAAGGTATGTTGTGTTCCGTATTTTTTTAATTGTATACCAAATTCAAAAGTAACTGAACGTAATATATCCGTGTTTGTTTAATGATTCAAAAGCTGCTAATAATAGTTTATTTAAGTAGGATTTATATACTTGTATATACAATACATCGTTGTGTGCTTTGACTATCAGTTATTTGCCAGCCAAACTTTTTATATCTAGATAAACTTTTACAGTAATTATCATGTATATACAATATATGTGGACATGTATATATGTGCAAATTGTATATAGTAATACAGCAACTTATATGCTTAGCTTTTAAGCACATTTTCCCTGATTATACTGCTATATTTAGTTACAGCTGAGCAAAACGTTACGTTTTACTTGGTCCGAATGGAACTACACTGCTTCTCGTTATGCGATTTTAAAATGGGACTATGTGCAGTATTGTGGGTTGGATAATATCCTGGACTACTAAATTTGCTGATTGAAGTGTTAAAAAATTCAATTACAGTTGAGCAAAATTTGTGTTTTTACTTGGCAACAAGTGAAACTACACAGCAAGTTAATGCAACACCGTTATAAACCTGCAATCCGACATCGGCGTGGACCTTTATCGTGTCTTAGCGGTCAACTGTGGCCATCATGTCTCGTATGGCTGCTGGATTGACCATTATTAATTGCCAAAGCTATAACTACTTGATTAAAAACAGCTAACGAGGTATCGCAAACTCAGTCCACGCAAGAGCTTAAGGTATACATGCCAATAGACCTATAATCATAAGATTTTTAGTTGCACTAATTTTCAATTCTTCGTGGTTTTAACTTCGCCTTGCAAAAATGTAAACAGACATAGACATACCCCCAATTACGTCTAAATGCATAACTAACGTCTTTTTTTCGCAGATTTTATACCTCCATGCTAACAATTTTCCTCAAAACCACAAATTACATTTGATAGTTTAAAAAAATTCGATTTCTTTATCATTTTTCTTTCCAATAAAAATGTTAATACTAATAATAATTTTTTTCTGTAATTTGGGTAATTTTTTATGTATTTAAGTTTAATCATTAATAGTTATTTATTTTTTAGTTACGTAATTTTTGGACTTTTTTTAAGATGTTTATTCCATTTTTTGTTAAAGGGAAGCTAAAGGTTGATGAATTACGTTGTTATAGCAGGAACCTTTGGACTGTTCCTATGGTGTAACACGATTAATTGATTATATCTGGTCATAAAGAATCCTATATATTGGTTAAACAATCAAGTAAACATCATTTCTTTTGATTAGGTAAAGGCCATGAATGAGACTTTCTACAACATTTGATAGTTTGATCGTTTTTTGTCTTATTACTAAGCCAATTGGCACTGATTAACATATATTGTGTCAAATGGGTATAGCGGGTGGTTCGGGGGAGGTTGGTGAGGATCAGATCAGTAGAACGGTGGGTGACTGGTGGTAAGTCGTCCGGGCCAAATATATATTCGAAGTTGTTTAGGACTCAAAATTTTTTCGAAATTTTGTCAATTTCCTCACTTGCTTTGCTAGTTTTGCCCCTGTTTCCCTTCACTTCTCCCATTTTTGCCAAAATTTAGCCTAATTTTGCCAAAAGTTAGGCTATTTTTGTCAAACTTCCGCCTGCCCTCGGCGAGGGGAGACCGTTGCTCTAGAGTTTAGAGGTGTCAGCCCACTCCTAGGGGGAGTGATCAGCGAAGCTCCTAGGGGTGCTTGATCCTCAAGAGAATAATCCCACTTCTTTGTGAGCATCTATGTCTATAACTACTCCGATTGTTCAGGTGGAGTCTACCATTCAAATCCCTACAAAAGTGCTATTGTGGCTCAACTGAATCAAAGTTCGCCTACGCCTTATGAGAAGGTGAAAATTTTCCTGTCGGTAGTTCCACCTGATTCGATTTTTTCTGAATCTTCAAAACTACTGTCTTGGTTGTCTTGGCCCTTGCCACATCTAAGTACCATGACGTCGCTGGAACTCATAGCCCATTCGATCGACCTGTTGCGAACTGATGTGTTTTTGAGATTTAGGTTCATAGATCTACCCCACGAAAAATCCTATTTACGCTAATTTGTGTTATAATTGTTGTAAATTTGTGAACCTTCATTGAAAGATCCACCACGGAACGATTCCGAGTGTGTGGCTAATTTTTGCTTCACCATATATCATTTTCTCCTTTATCTCTGGTGTTGCAGATGAGAAGTGTAACAACACTTCAGCCTTACATTTCAATTATTTGGATCTCAACAGGGGGGGTTTTTGGTTGTTGTTTTTTGTTTGTTAGTTTTGGAGTTTTGATGGGGGTGGCGTTTTGGTATTTTATGTTAGTTGTCTGTAGTTATTTTTATTAGGTTTAGTGTATTGTCTTGGTGTTTATTTTTATTCTTGCTTGTTGCGGTTTTTTTTTTTTGTTCTTGTTTGGTGTTGTTGATGTATGTTTCTCAATTATTAATTCTTATTTATATTTTTTCTGAAAACAAGTTAATAGGGTAAAATGGTTAAGAATTGTTATAGTGAGATACAGCTTAGGCTTAGTCTAGCGCGTACCCTCAGTCAATGGCGTAGGGTTAGTCTAAAGCTTATGCCACAGAAGGCAATTGCTTGTTTGCCCTTCGACAATTCCTAAAACACATCCGTGCCGTCTTCTGTGCGTTTCGCTTTTTCCGCGATTATACCAATGGCGGAAAATCATAGATTCATTAACGTCTATGCCTTTCACTCCAAGCATTATGTTTACCAGTTATCCACGACGTAAGCCATAGCAATATCTCGAATGTAGTTGAACCAGTTGTTGCTGTGTCTGAAGCTAAACTTGCCACTGTTTTCGAACCCTGTCGGTTTGCAGATTATCAACATAGCCGTACATCGAAATTAACTCGGTATGGTGATTAGCGAAAAATCAATTTTTAGGTGCAAAAATTTTTGCTGGACACTGTCAGTATCTCCATTCATTGTTATCAAGGTGAGCGAGATCGTTTTTGCTGCCAAATATATGACTGCTCCGTAACGGCGTAGGTTACGAGACCTATTTTGTATAGCAGCTCGATAGTATCGTTATGAGAAGTTGGGTGTCGAATAATACCAACAAAGGTGAATTTAGTATAATTGTTAATACCGTTAATATTATTAACATTATTTAAATTTATAATTGAAACGGGGCGAGCGAAACGATCGGCGTTTGTGAGTGCAAGGGGGAAGAAATTTTTTATTTGTCTGTCGCTGTCATTCGTAATGCATTTTCATATGGACAGATTTTGAAAATTTTTTTGTTCGATAGCAAGTGTGATGATGTGCCCTTTAGATGAACGCGAACAGCTCCGATTTCAACTGCTTGATCAGAGTGGCAAAAACATATTTGAAGGGTTGTTTGGCAAATCTGCTTTAAGGGTATCAGTGTTTCCCAGCCCATATTTCGCGACACAGGTTTCGTTAACGGAGATCACCGTGCTGAATCACCTCTTCGAGATCTACAACTTTGCTGATAGCGACTTTTTTTGTGGGATCACTCTCTGGGCTGTTCTGGATCCGAGTGTGGTTCGACAACCCTTTGCCAGAAATATCGATTTTTCAGGTTTCATCGTGCTATTACTATTGTTTTTGCTTTACAATGAGTGCCTATTAGGTTATCAAGCGCGCTGGATACGGCCGTTTTGCTACCTTGAGTCGGACTTGGCTATATTGTCCGTTTTTATTTGGTTTCAAGGGTTTTACTGTCGACGAACCCGATTTCCAAAACGTAGTGCGTTTTAGTTTGTCTGATAATGTATTGCATGCAGGGGATCAAAAATACTCCAAAGAGTTTTTCGGTGTGCTTAATGATTTGGTTATCTAGAGTCTAGCTTACATATTTCATGGGTTATCACTAGGTTTAGGATCATTGAACTCAATTTCTAGAGTATAGTCTCTCCTCAGTTTTTTTGGTTACGTATTGCGTTCGGGTCATCACGAATTGTCGATATAGGTTTTCCGGCAGGGTGAACAAACACAATAGCTTGGTTTTCTAGAGATGAGCACAAAATCGTGATGCGATGTCAGTTGTTTTCGGTGGGTTTAAGAAATACTATGTTTAAGGATTTTCAATGGTTTTAGGGTAGTATATACACCAAACACAGCCTGTTACTGGTGATTAAACAAAATGGTGTCTCAAAATGAAACCACCACGCGTCGTCAGTTTCACCCTCGCTTGCGAGAGACTAGTGATACAGCGGTCGGCGGAATTTTTGGCGTTTCTTTTGCTTTTGGCCAAGATTTTGGAATAATCTCGGAGGTTGACTGCGACCGGATTGAGCTGATTTTGATACCGGTCGTTTCGAGTCATGAATGCGGTTCGAATTGTATGTAAAACTATATATTTGTTAAAATTAAAAAAAATTGAAAATTTTTGCATTAAGGGGGACCATTTGCAACCCAAAAAATCGAAAAAAATTTGTCTTCAAGGTGGTAGAAATGGATATTTTCTGAACAAGCTCTACGAACAGACCCGAAGAGTATAAAAATTATTGCTGTACGATGATTGCCTAATTTCTGCCCCACTTCCAAAGGAGTGCCAAAAATCTGGGGTCAAAATCTCGGAAAGTCAGTGTCATGTGGCCTATGAACCGATGCGAGGTCAATTCGTCTTCCAAACGTCGGAGCAGCGGTAGCAAACACGGACTGATAGATTTGATTTTATCTTGACATTGTTTCGCTACCTATATTTTGATAGGATGAAAGCTATAAAAAGTTTATCTTAAGAACAAATTTCGTTGAAATTAAGATCACAGAGAGTTGTTTTCTGAAATAAAGCCAAGTCATTTCCCAACGATTTGTGGTTAAATTAATTTTAGTTGACATAATGGTTGCACTTGTTTCCCAGCGTCAATACAGTCACAGATTTTCTCACAGATGTGCTTATCTTTTCATCGAATTTGCATTTTTGTGGAAATAGTGAAGATTAAAAAAATTTAGGATTCTGAAATGCAATAAAATCTCATGATCTGGTTTCTTCAAGAATAAACCCTGTTTTTTGCAAACCTGAAGACTTAAACTTACTTACTGTAAGACTTAAACTGGAAAACTGCACAGTAACACCATGGTTATATTTCACTAATATTGGCTAACCACTGAACACTTGTCTGTAATGTAATGTGCCAGAAACACTCTTATGAGGCTGTAATCGAGTACAGACTAGTTTACCTGATGTGTAAATTCCGAGTAGCTTTTAATGTAGGCAAGTTGATGTTGCGCGTATATCGTAAGATTGAGTTCATTCTGTTGGCCTCGCACTACTTGGCCGACCCGTCTCCAAATTTACCTAATACCGACTTTACATTAACAGGCACAATATAAACGTCCGTGGAGTTTAAACGAATGTGTTTATAGTCTTATTGAATGGTTATATATCGGAGTTAAGCATACATTGAAAAGCGTTCAGTCCTGTGCGTGGGCTGTCCTTGATGGACACCCAAAAGATGTCAGCCGGGTGTTCTTCCGCTGTAGGATGCTGGCCCACATCTCTGCCTTCAAACCCCTTTTGGCCACCTTTACCACTACTCACGAAATCTTACCCCTTGAATTTTGGGTTTTCACCCCGAGAACTTTGTATGTACAGCGAGTGTATTGTATAATTTTGGCATTCGTTGACCATGTAATTCCTAATGTTATAATACTGAAATAGATACGTATATCAAATCAAAATGATACATAAATGAATACTTAAATTTATATAAATATATATTGGGTTCGAGAGTGGTTCGTGCTTGCGAGTCGATCAAGGCGTCTTGTACTCGTCACAGGATCTGTAGGTGGCGGCAATCCTCTCAAGGAGAGTGCACAGCATTGGACAGGAATGCACGCTCCAGCTAAAATTGGAGTCATTGAATATGTCAAGGCGATGGTCGGGGTATGGTGCTCATACGCCTTTCCTC
The DNA here is from genome assembly GCA_030248225.1 of Trileptium ribeirensis. Lineage (NCBI taxonomy): Eukaryota > Metazoa > Nematoda > Enoplea > Enoplida > Thoracostomopsidae > Trileptium > Trileptium ribeirensis. Next base: position 18,056 of record JASANE010003108.1, on the reverse strand, counting down.
GTTGAAAATGGCAGGATATGCCGTGTAGCAAACAGGAATGTGAAACATCAAATGCGGGTGCCTCAAAGCTAACAGTCGGAATAGTGGGTGATAAACCACGATAAAATAATTACTTTTGGTTTATCAGCTGGTTGAAGGCCTGGAAATCCTCATACAACGTCAAAAACCTCCATGGAAAGTAACACGCCGAATAAAAGCCATGATACCGCGTCCTGGGTAAACGACGCGCGTCGTTCGGTCGCGGACGGTGTGAAAAATGACCTAATCGTACACAACAGGTTAAACTATCGAAACAAGATCAGAACACCGCGATTTGGAATGTTAGGACGATTTGAATTGTGAGGAGTTGTTGAATTGCTTCTGTGTAACCCCCTGCTGAAGCGTGATATGAAAATTGCGGTGCACTCTGATACTCGGCTCGCTCATTCCGGTACAGTTAAGTTATGAGGATGATAGGGGCGTACAAAACTGGACCACACGGAGTAGGTATAGCGATACACAGCAGCGTTCGAGAACAACTACCTTGGAAGGCTATCAGGCCTCTACTATCATTCCCCTCACTACGAGCGATACCAGTCAGTCTTAGAATGACCTCGGCCTACGCTTTAACATTGCAATGGGGTTATAACTAGAAAGAATCGTTTCTCGGCGATTAATTGCTGCGGTACAATATGAGTCGTTCTGTGCTGCCATCTTCATATTTAAGCACAAAAGCGACACACACATGGAGAGCACGAGACGGAAAATTATATTGCCAACTATACCATGTGTTGATCAACAAGAAATGGGCATCATTCTGTTCTTGACTTCCGTTGCTGTTAGGGCAATGCTCTTCTTAATGGACGTTTCTAAACTCTGTGCGCGATTACGCCGTGAACACATTGTCTTGCCATAACCTTCGTCCTGACGTCTCACATCTGAAGGAATTAGCAGCATTCGAGTGCTACCATGTCTCTGTTTCAAAGCGTTGTCAAGTAGCGAAGGTACAAATATTGAGGAAATGTGGAACAATTTTAAAAACTTTTGTACATCCGCGGTAAACGAAGCACTTCGCTCCATTCGCACTAAGAAAAAGGGGAGCATGTTGCCTGCACCAACGGTGATGAAAGCAGATACGCTGGGTTAAGGCCACGCCCGCAGCAAAGTCAATTATGCGAAGGTCGATCGACCGGAACATGAAAGTTGACGAGGACTCTTAGTACAAGAAAATTGCAAATGAGCTTAACCAGGCTGCAGCTGCACGCGACTAGAAAAACCTATTTCACACATGTCGAAAGCTCTGTAATCCGTGCGAAAGAACAACAGGTATGATACGTGATGCCTCTGGTATGCGATTGATAACTAAATCAACCCAAGTTAAGCGCTGGCGGGAACACTTCGATCAGTTACTGGATCGAGAGACACCAGAGAGAAAATCCATTAAAAGATACTGATGTCCAATTCGCCGGATATTATGAAATCAAAGACTGTAAGCATCCTCCAACGTTCGAGGGGATCAGTTGGGTTGTCAAAAGCCTCCGAAATGGGCGCACTGCTGTAGAGCATATGTAGTCCTCGTATTTGTCATCTAGTCCTCTAATTGTCTTCTATTTTAAAAGTGTCCTCTAATTTGCACATTTTGCCATCTAGTCCTCTATTTTCCCGTGATGGTGGTTGTGGTGGTGCATTTATGACACTAATAGTTTCGTAGCTTTTTCCATGCGCTTTTTAGCTTCCTTGTATTGATAACGGAAATTTATTTTTAGGCATGACCTGATGTCGAACCACGGAATCGATCTGTTAGATCCTGATGTCGTTTGTTTTCCATTTTTTGCTATGCATATATAATTTCTCTCTGCAACGTATACACGATAATACAGATAATACGCATTTGATCTTGCTATTTTAGCCTGTCTTACGAATCTTTTTGTTTAAATTGGATTTTGGTGTCTGTATATAGTATCTTGTATTTATTGTAGACTGATTTTATATATGTATAAGTGAAGAGGCATAATATGCCCCGAGATACGACATATTCCGCAAGCTGGGAGCAGTATTCAATTGGTGACGTCAAGAATTCTTCATGGGTTACAAATTCATCCGAGTCCAAATACCTTGCGTTCTGCAGGTTCTGTTCAAAGTTCTTCTTAATCAAGATTCATGGTTACGGCGGGGTGAAGCAGCACATAACATCCGAACGGCATTCTGAAAAGATCAATGCACGGCAAGGCCAAACTTCATTGTAGCGGAGTCCACTGGAACCGTTTCGGTTGCGTCTGCTCCTAAAGCAGTTGTTGACTTCGACGATAAAGTTGCTCGCGCCGAAATTTTGTACGCCGTTCAGTCCTGTGCAGAGAATCTTTCCTTTCGCTCGGCGAACTCAATGCCGATACTATCCGATAGTCTTGCTCCTGAATGCTACGAGGCTCTTAACGCCGATATGTTGTGCTATTTAGAAAAACACTGTTGAAAAACATATGGGTCTATGAAACTATTCCGAACCACTGGAGCACTTCTATGCTAAGAAAGGCGACAAATCTCTCTGCTCAAACTATAGGCATCTCGCTCCTAAATATTGCCTTAAAAATCATCGCGAGAGGTACACCCTATAGGAGCAATGCGGATTCCGACTGGTCGAAGTACTATAGATCAGATGCTTTGTCTCCAACATTGCATGAATTGCAAAGACCAGTTGTAGTCACATTTTATCTATTTCAATGCAGCCTTCGATTCGGTATATCGATCGACGCTCTGCAATATTATGGGAGCTTATGGTGTTATTCAGAACTCATCAGAATGGTACCGAATAAACAACTCCAGCAAACGAGTAGGCTTAGTCATAAGCAGTGCAAAAACAAAGGTCACATCCTACTGCTTCGGCCACAAAGCAGGGTTCTATGTCAACAGTGCGACACTGGAGGACGTCGCAGAATTTGTTATCTAGGGAGCACGATCACTGGTACTGGCTCTACCGATAATGAAATTGATCGCCGAATAGCTAAAATAAAGTCTGCATTCAGCGGACTGAGATATCTGGCAGTTGCAAGATGTGACAAGGAATAAAGCGGCAAGTTTATGATGTCGCCACTCGGCCTATGTCGCTGTATGTCTCTGGAACATGGCCAGTCTAAACAAGCGGTGTGCAGAAACTAAACTTCTTCGAAACTTCCGTAGGGCGTCGAATTCTGGGACTATCTAACCTGGATCGCGTGCCGAGTGGCGAACTACAGTGCCGGATGCATCACACAGTGCCGCTGAATCGATTACTACAGCAGGATCGTATGCAGCTGTTTGGCCTTGTTCTCCGTTGGGAAGCTTGGCTGCCTTATCGCATCATCCGAGCCACAGTACCAAAACAACTCGCGCCCCAGAGGTCCTACACCGGTGACACGGAAGCTGCAAGTTCTAAATGACTGCGAACCGCATTTCCACAACGTCTTCTATCGACAGTGGAAAAAGGAAAAAAGACGCTATCGATATCGTCACCGCGAAGCACATGGAGGCGCCGCAAAACTGAGGGGTCAAGTAGATCGGGTAAATAGAGAAGTATATATTACACTGTTATTAATATGAATAACATAAAATAAATTTTATTTGTGTATATATAAAATACCCCGCCTCGAACTCGGGATCAAATCTGAGCATGGAATCCTCCTAATGCCAGAAACCCGCCGGAATACCAGTCTATCAAAAGGACGTAATGAAATTTTCTTCGGACTGATTAAATTTTTTTCACAGTGTATACTTACGCTGTAAATACGCAAAAACATTAAGTTATGTAATCTAAGCAAATGGCTTTGGACAAAATATCTTCTCGCTCGGATGTACTCATGGTGTTATCAACCCATTTTGTTGTTTTCGGACCAATTCATTCCATGTTGCTTGTTAGTATCTTGAATATTTTAGGTTTGTGGAATTATATCTTCTTGCTATCAAATGCTTGTCTTTTCCTGTTGTTGCCGTTCGCTTATTTTTTTCTGGAATCTCAAGGATTTTCGGGCCTCAGAAAGGTATATATTTATTTAAATGAAACTGACGGAGTATTCCACAGGTAGATTTTAACTAGGCAAAATATGTTTGTCAATTCCGCAGCAGGCAATAAAGTTCAGTTTTGTCGCAAAATTAAATTTTTAGATTTCCCATCTGGTATATCATAAGAAATAATCCATTATAATTTTCCTACAAAGTTATGATTTATAACCTTCGATAGTTTTCATCTTTCATCTTTTGGTAATAATTCTAGGTAAAAAGGTAGAATTAAAAAGTACGTATGAGTTTTAAAATTGTTTAAAATTACCGTCACTGAAGGGGCTTAAGAAGTTTAATCCGGGACTACTTCAGATTAGCCACTTGATCTCTTCTCTCATCACTCTTTGAGTAATTATGTATTAAAAACTTTTAGCTTTTGCCTTCCTCTACTTGCGCTAAAACCAGGCGTTAAAGTACATGTGTGGATTGTGCATTTTCTATATTACACGTGATGAATAAGCATTTTGTTGTGATGATGCGTTTCAGTGTATGTATACTTTCTTTTATTTGTGCGATAAACTATAAGTACATTATTTGAAATTGCAGTATACTTTTTGTTATCGTGAACCGCAGTCATTAATGACCTTTTAATAAGAATCCACTGTTAACGTGACATAAAAAATATAATTAATTACACTTGGCTGGACGCGCAAAACTTGTTTAAAGCAATAATAGAGCTGACATTCTAAACAATGCGCGACACATCAGTAGGATGACATTGGCATTAAGTGTTAAATTGCTAATCAAATTACATCATGGTGTATGGTTAAAACAATATAATCTTAGATGTTTGATGGATCCAGTAAACATTGTTAATACATTAATGGTCTATTACTGCGCCGTCTGCAAATCACAATACTGCAACTTTGACGATAGGTGACTAAAGGTGTCGCTGGTAGTACTAATGTTAATAAAAATCTTTCGAGGATACTATTAATTTTTCTTTTTAATTTAATAGACTTCGCCTATTTTTAACAGAAATGGAACGAAAGAAATATAAATATATGTTTTGCTTGTTTTCTGGTATGTCCACTGCTTTCCTAAATATATGGGTTGTGCATGTCCATATTCAGGGTTGGGGAATAAACTGATTTATTCATGTGACACATATTTTCAGGCAGTTCTAAAATGTTGTACAGTACTATTTTCAGGCCTCAATACAGTAAGTATCACTAGAAATAGTTACAAGAAATTCTAAAGCGTTATTGTACAAAAAATATGTAGCGTTTTGAGGACCATTGAATCACTGGTTTATTGTTAGGCGGATGGTTTCGGCTATGCAGGGTGACGAACATGACGGTCAAGAAAAGCATGGAGGCGGTTCAGAAAATTAGTACCCCTCCAGCAGGGAATAACCGGAACCGGAACCGTCCATTTAAACCGGATCCGGAACCGGAACCTGGTCTTCGAAATTTATATATAGTAAAACAGATGATGGAAGAAATGAAGGTATAGTGGATTTAAAATGCATTAAAAATATCTTTTACATTAAAGTTAATGTATAATTGTGATGGTATTATTGCCTTTCTGAAACTTTAAAGAGACTGAGGAAGCTAATAATGTTTATTTATCGATCAAATATGTCGGTTTTTGGACATTCAGAGCAAAAAATGTCTTCTACTATACACCATTGCGTGTACTGTGTCAAATCGAATGTGCTTACAAAGCTTGGAGCGTAGAATACACACCTTCGCTCTGTCTCCAGTCGCCTCCCGTTACTACACATACGTTTGTTGCATGTACTTCTGTAGGAAACATAAAATTATTGGTTTATATGATTCTAAGAGAAAATAATAGATAGAAGGTAATTTTCTGATCAGTGGTCAGAGACACAGTTTGGGCTATCGTTGGACAAACAGTGCCCGTCAGTTAGATCATAATGATGATAACTTTATAATCATAATGCTATAAATGAGACACACTGTGATGCTGCTCGCACAGTTTCAATAAATACAGTTCATTGCCAAGAAAGTAGTTTCTAGCTGCGTTGCAGATAACGTTAGTTTACTTCAATTTAGACTGATTTACCAAGTTTACAAGCGCACTGGCGGGTGCTTGACGCAATTTATGTTAGCCAAGCATACCCTAAGTACTTCTGCGTAAGCCATACTCTGTTACCGAGTTGGACCGGTTTAATTCAAACGTATCCCACAGACTTCTGGATGTGTAAAATAGCTGCTACAAGCATCGACCTGGCTTTGATTTAACAAAATCCTGCAGGTTGTTATGAAAAATTCCTGCTCAAATTATGTGCCCTATTTACAATTCACACGACAAATTGGTTAGTTAATCTTTTCTTTTGCTTGGTTGTATTGGAGCTTGATCATTCTATATGATCATCAATATATATTACATATGTTTGGATTACAGAATGAAGCAAAAAACGTGGAAAATTTCAAACAAATTTTTTAAACCGGAATTCCGGTTCCGGTATGGTTTTTGCCCTTTGCCGGAACACGATTTTCGCCGGAACCGGGTTTGCCTGGATTGCCCTCCAGGGAATCCCCCGATCCACAACTGTTGATTGAATATGTTTCATGTTTGTTGGTAGCGAACGATGGGATTATTTATTCCATTGAATACTTTTGTTACATCTTTTTGAACTGACATTAGGCATACCGTTCTGTATTCTACCAAGTACCAAAATTAAACCTAGGCATGACCCAGGTCTAGCGCCCATTTCGGACATTATGGAAGGTGAAATACCTGGGGCCGATTTCCCCGTATATCAGTGGAGTTTATAAAGCACTGTACCTGTCAGAATATGCCAAAAATGTTTCATTTAGTAACCGAGTGCCAGCTATTTGGAGCAGCCAGATGTTCTTGTGTAACGCCGCACAGCTTTAAAGTGGATGAAACTTGGTAGCAAAAGTTGCTAAATTTTTTCCCTTTCAGTTAAATTCTTCATAGAAACCTATCATCATGGATGGTAAAACGGCGGTTCGTTGTATTTTTCGATATCTCACTTTTAGATGGTGTACTGGACTCAGAAGTGTTTTAAAACTGATACTGCGTGAAAACTATTGTGATATTGCAAGTACCGACTTCGCTATTCCACATAACGGCGTTTTTTTAATTTCGCCTGTATCTGAATTCGTTTGGTTATGCGCGTTTTTGGAAAAAAGGTTTTCGATTTGTTCTGCTTTGTTAAAATTTTATCATTTCCATGGTGTAGGCAAGGGTTTGGTGATCATATTAAAAATTATCTTGATAGATCTATTGATTATATAGTTATAGCTGTCAGAAGTTAATAAAAAATTGGAAAAACGAACGGACATTTTTAAGAACATTGCCATATTTGTGACGTTTGTTAGATTTCCAGATGACATGTAATTATTATTAAAAATGATAATAATACTCTATTTGACGGGGCGCATTGCAAGAATTTAAAAAAGTACATCTTTTCGGAAAACCAATCGCTTGAAATTGTGGAGATGCGTTTTTGGCGATTTTTTTGCTAATTTATGCTATTTTTTCTCATTTTTGATGGTATAATCTTTTCTTGAGGATATAATTCAAAAATCGGGTTGAACACGTTTTTCACCATGTTTCAAATGGAATGTTGGCTAAGTTTTACGGTAATAACTTTTAAACTAGTATCAATGTTGACGAACCGCATCAGTCTAGTCGACGTAGCAGTCAACACAGTCATCGTAGGCATCGACACCGTCATCATAGAGGTAAAAAGCGTCGTAAGAGACGCTCTACTCGTCCACCAAGCGATAAAGGTTCAAGCGAAAGCGATAATGATGATTGTTCTAGTACTAATAATGTGAAATGTGCAACTAAGAGTGACAATGACGATAACTGTGACAACGTTACACTAAAATAGGAAATAACGTTATGTCCGTTTTGTTGTTTTTGGTGATTGTTGAAATCATGTATTTGTTTGTTTCTCGGTGGTAGTGTCGCGAACGCGAATGTTTGAGTTGATTTGTTACATGTATTCTGTATTTTTAGAGCATATTAATGATAAATGGTGTTTTTGTTATATGATATATGAATAACTTGTTAATTCTTCATTAAATCATTTGAATGACTTTGATTGTCGCAAAGACAAGTTCATAAATTTAAGTCATATTTGACGATTCGACGAGCGATTAGTTTTCTTAGAAGATAAGTATACACAAAGAAATTTATTTTCTATAGATGGCGCCTTTATATTATCGATAACTAACCGTAGCACCTACCGGTACTGATACTAATTTGACCCTCTATTTTTCATGAGTAAGGTAAGCGCAGCTGTCATAAGATAAGGCTTCACAGTATATGCCGTGATTTGACTCAGCTGTGAGAGTTCAGTGAAAAAGGCGATGACTCCGCAACCTGCCCCGATTGATGCTCTGCTCATTTTGTATTAGCGTGCCATAATTGTGACATAACGCTTATTGTATTTGCCCGTACAACATGTATCTGTCCGTGTACCCATAAGTACTTGTACAACTCATCAATAAATGCTCACTGGAAGCCCACATTGTTCACGTGTTTTGTTGACCCGTAGTAGCGATAGGAACCGAAGGGGTTTGAAATCCGTCACCCCGAATCGACGACCCACGTTCAGGTTTGACACGCGCATCGAAGAAGCAAACCTCAGCGTGACTCGCCGTCACAAATGAGTTTGTGAATTATTGTTGTTATATAGGGGCGACTGGTGCGACTCACATACCAAAATTGTAAACTCACGCTGAGCACCCAAACTAGGAAACATAGACACGCGCGGATCCGACGTTAAACGTCTAGGGATTTGTCGGACCCTAGTGGGGGCCAATGGATAAAATAAAACAAAGTAGTCATTTCGATAAAGAGGGAATCGGTTTTCGATCAAACGTAAACACTCAAAATTTGACACTTCCCGGGTTAAACGTGGATAGGGAATAGCGGTACTGTCTCTTTGGCCTGTGAGCAGGTGACGGAGCCGACCTCCCCGGGGACCTCAAAGGTAGTACCTCGTAGACTACGTGCGCAACCCGTCCGGCAGGATCAGAACACATCCTGTGAAGCGCTCCTGCGGCTTGCTAAGCTCCGTCATTTCTTGGGCCTGACTCGCGTGGGAAAAGAAATTCGAGCAATTGAAACCCATCAGGTCCGCCCTTGAAGTCACGATAGCCGGGGTCGTATGGGCATTACGTCAGGGAAGTGCGTAATGCAGCAGCGTCACGTCGATTTTATTACATAAGCTTTGACTGTGAAAAGACAGCCTTCCAAGGTATGAAAAATTACTTGGCCATTATTAATTGGGACTTAATATTGCACGTTCTTCACTCCTCGAAGACAGGTGGAAAAAAATTTATAGCATCTTGAATCATGTGTGTTTGAGATTTGCTCCGAAATAAGACAAACAAACCCCTGCATAAGAAACAAAAATTTCCTACTTATATCACTCGTCTTTTATAACAAAAAAGTAAACTTTGGAGATGCGCAAATACTCAGGAGGAAATATGGACGAGTATAAACTGATCGGCCAACGTGTTCTAAAGGTATACTCAAGTTCACTAACAAACGGTGGTATAAAGTCCTAAATTCATGTCAGGCCGCTGCCAGTTACACCTTACAGGCGTGGTCGCTTAGCTATTTGGACGATGGGTCACGGAGCAAAACCAACACCGGCAATGAGTTTCCCATGCCGGAAAAACCTCCAAGTGAAACTTTTCAGCCGCCCAGGACGTCAGAATAAATTTTCGAATTTTGGGTCAAGGAACTATTGGGGCACCATGCCTCAAAGTCATAACTATAGAACCGGAGCCTTAATCAAAAAACAAAAAAATGGCATCGGCATTTATCATTTTACTATGAAACAAAACCAACCAGAGAAAAAAATCGAAAGTTAAGATAAAATAACCTTGCTTCCTTGAAGGGTACTAAAATGGGTCAAAAACCCATATTTTCACACCTGACCCCGGAAACAACTCCAAATCAAAAATACGCTGTTGGACGTACACGGTAAAATGACTATGCCGGTTCGAATGAGCCCAAAATCATGAAAATCGGTTGTTAAATCGTTCCCGAGTTATGGCCGATCACACACACAGAAACGGGATTTAAAAGATTTCGCCGCTGCAACATACAATGTCCACTACGTTCTGAAAATTCATCACTGGAAGGTAGCATCACGACAATTTTTTGTAACGTTATTACAAATTCGATCTATTTGTGCCCATTCATTAAATGGGAAACTCGTCGACCACGTCTTCCGGGTCAAAGGGGGCCCAATGGGCTCAAAGGCTACACATTGTGAAATTTGGCCACCCGGGTATATACATTTCGCAACTTATCTCGAGACGCTTCGCAGAGAAACATGGAGCCGAAATCAGCTCATCATGTGCTATAACTCCACTATGCAACACTTTTTTGTCAGGCGACTCCCTGGGCCACTACGGGTCCAATCCAAATAGAATATGTCGACCCATTTTAACAGACCATTTTTGCTTTGTGACCTATTATTGCGAGTTACAAGAGTCAAGCCATCCTTATATTGGTTTCCGAGCACACTGAATACAAATGCGTTGTTGCCGAAGACCTATCTATGGTTGATGTATAACGTCGTTACAGGTGTGGTGTTTTAGGGCCTGTCGACCTAATCTCACAGATATGTTTCAGGACTTGTCAACAACTTCTCACAGACCTTTTTGCGCTTATGACATGTTATTGAGGGGTGTGACTGTCCAAACAATCTTATAGAGATTTTCAAACACGCTGAATACGATGGTGCTGACGTCGGAAAACTATTGTTGTTGTATCGTATCCATCCAAGGGATGACTGGTTTTAGGGTTTGAAGACCTATTCACAAAACTACGATTTTTGGAGTGTAGCATGATTGCGTGCGTTTGTGTCATTGTCATTTTTGTGTTTTTGCAGCATATTGAAATTTTTGCTTTTCAAACACAACGAATACGATGGTATTGCAGTCGGAGACTGTAGTTGCTGTAACATTTCATTGCAGCGCTGCAAGTGGCATGTAGGATCGGAAAAATTTCATCATAACACATTTTTATTAGCACACAAACAACAGTAAAGCTAATATTTCTCAGCGGCCATGCTCGCTCCGCTTCTACTCGCTTGTGAGATACTACTGGTAGAAATCTGTAACTAGCTGACAGAGAAATAACCGCTGAATGATTTATTTGTAATACGACGCAAATCTATAAACAGATGTAAGAGACGAGAACTTACCCCTCCCCATTCTTATTCATTTCCTTAATTATACTTCAATGTAAAATATCAGGCAGTGTTATGCGACCATCAATAAACTTGAAGTGCGGACGCTTAGATAATGAAAATTCAGAACGATCAAGTCATACGAACACGTTTCCGAAGCAAACACTGTATTGTCTGTTTGTACAATAAGAATTGAATAAATTGTTTGTTTTCTCTGGCCTCTACGCGGAGAGTGAAGGGCCCCAGAACTTTGGCAGTTCCCGCTGACCACATCAAACTAAATTTTGGTTTCCTCCAGGTTTTTAAAATGACACATCAAATGTGATTATGCTAAAACAAAAACAGTTACAACAAAATTCGGCACTCCTGAGTCAGGGGAGGAAAAATCGTGGAATCAAGATTTTTCAAATTATATACTTTCCATTTCGTGCTCAGTTCAATCAACTTGAATCAAATATGCGTAATTTAGCCATTTTGTGAAAATTTTTTTTCAATTTTTCGAATTTTGCCAAGGGGGACTAAGTTAGACTTAAATGAACCTTAGTTACAAAAGGTTAAAAAATCGAAAAAATGGTTACCTCAGTGCTTACCTCAAAAATTGGTTTAAACACGATATCATTGCCACACACACTGCCCGCGACGAAACTTGCACTTGCATCTTGAATAAATCCACTCCGCAAATTTTTAATAAAACCCACCATAAGTTTAAAGTATTTTATCCAAGGATACTTTATGGTTGAAGAAGAAAGAACCGACACGAATTGAATACTTTTTCCGACAACTTTTACTGTCCGAACAGCGCCATTCAAAGTCATCTTGACGAACCATGCCTCCCCTAGACGTCAAATAGCAAGGATTAGCACAATCACACCTGTAATATATATACATAAATATATATCAGGGAATAACCGAAACCGGAACCAGCAACCGGAACCGTCCATTTAAACCGGATCCAGAACCTGGTCTTCAAAACTTATATATAGTAACCCAGTTGGACTTAAAATGTATTAAAAATAATTTACATTAAACTTAATGTATTGCGATGACACTATTGCCTTTCTGAAACTTTACAGAGACTGAGGAAGCTAATAATGTTTATTCATTGATCGATACGTCGGTTTTAGGATAGAAAGAGCAAAATAATGCCTTCCACTATACACCCTTGCTTACCTTGAGTCAAACTGGATGTGCTTACAAAGCATGGAGTGTAGAATAAACACTTTTGCTGTGTCTCCAGTCGCCCCACTTTACTACAAATACGTTTGTTACCTGTTGTTCAGTAGGAAACTTGAAATTATAGAAGTTATTTTTCTGATCAGTGGTCAGAGACACTGTTTAGGCTAGTGTTGGGCAACCGTGCACATCAATTAGATGATCATGATAATAACTTTCTAATCAGAAGGTTATAAATGAGACAAACTGTGATACTGCTGGCAGTGTCAATAAATACAGTTCATTGCCAGGAACGCAGTCGCAGTTGCAGGTAACGTTACTTTACTGCAATGTCCAAAGTGTACAAGCGCAGTGGCTGGTGCTTGACGCAATTTGTGTTAGCCAAGCTTACGCTAAGTATATACTTCTACGCCATCCATACTCTGTTATCGAGTTGGACCAGTTTAATTCTAACATACCCCGCAGACTTCTGAAGGTGCAAAATAGCTGCTACAGGCATCGACCTAACCTTGTTTTGTTAACAAACTCATGCAGGTAAAAATGAAAAATTCCTGCTGAAGTTACACGCCTTACTTACGTTTCATACGATAAATTGCTGAGTCATTTTTTCCTTTGGTTGTTTGTACTGGAACTTGATCATTGATTACAGATATTACACATATGTTTGGACCACAGATGAAGCTAAAATGCGGAAAATTTCAAACAAAATTTTTAAACCGGAATTCCGGTTCCGGTATGAATTTTGCCCTTTGCCGGAACCGCAACCGGAGCACAATTTTCGCCGGGACGGAATTCCGGTTACTCCCTGATATATATATATATATATATATATATATATATATATATATATATATATATATATATATATATATGTATATATATATTTATACATATATGAGGAGTGGGATTTTCGTCTGTTTATTATTTATCGGAATGTTTGTCTTTGAACTCTGTCGAATGTATTATTGATACACCCCAAAACCATATATATCAGCAGTCCAACTTAGGTTGTAAACATATTTTTAAACCCTCAGGGAATATAGTTTGGAGGTTAGCTAATTATGTATTAGCTTAAGTACGGAGTTAATTGGTGCGCTTTTGGACGTCTACATTAGCGCAGTCGTTCAGTTAGCGATGCTTCAGCAGCAGGACTGTGTTCTATTCCACCGAGGACCGTGTTATATTCCACCGTCTATCTATATATATAAAAGGCAACGCTTCAGCATAAGGACCGCGTTCTATTCTACCGCTATACAAGCGTTTTTTATTAGCATCTAGCGTAGCGTTTATTTAGTTAATTACTGTCACTCATAAACGTAACCTTCACGCAATAATTATTATGGGATGACACAATTATTTATTCGCGCACTCATCTCTTTATGACCCAACGTTTCACACTTCCATAATTCATTCACATTTTGAGCATTATTTTCGAATGCCCTTTACGAAATGTCAAGAAAACGAAGAGGTGGTGATTTGGGTCGAGCCACAGCGGTTTCTGCCGCCAAGCGTCGATCCAGACACAATGCGAGTCACTTAGTTTCGTATAGTATTTTTCTCTGCTTGATCTCTTTTTTCAAGGTCGTGATGTGCCATAGTGTAGTGCAATGAAAAGAAAAAGTATATACTCTGCTATGTGAATAACATCTGTAACACCCTCATTTGATAGTTTTAATGCTACGCTGCTCACGTTTGTCAGCCTTTTGGCGTAGCAGCGGCCACTAGCTGGAAGTACTGACGTCGCCCAAGCGTACTGCAACATAGTTTTTCTGCATAGTTTCAAGACATGGGAGCTACTTTTGTGTGGCTAAACACTTTATGATGAGTAACGTAGTACAGATTCAGTTTGTATGGAGGATTTGTGTAAATGTTATGTAGTGAAAATATACGGATGCGTATAATTATTACCAATGAATCGAAACTCATTTTTTAGTCTTTATAGTCTACACACCAGGGAGTAACCGGAATTCCGGTTCCGGTTCCGGCGAAAATCGTGTTCCGGTTGCGGTTCCGGCAAAGGGCAAAAACCATACCGGAACCGGAATTCCGGTTTAAAAATTTTGTTTGAAATTTTCCACGTTTTTTCTTTATCCTGTAATCCAAACATATGTAATATATATTATACAATGATCAAGCTCCAATACAACCAAGCAAAAGAAAAGATTAACTAACCAATTTGCCGTGTAAAACGTAAGTAGGGCACATAATTTGAGCAGGAATTTTTCATAATAACCTGCAGGACTTTGTTAAATCAAAGCCAGGTTGATGCTTGTAGCAGCTATTTTACGCATCCAGAAGTCTGTGGGATACGTTTGAATTAAACCGGTCCAACTCGGTAACAGAGTATGGCTTACGCAGAAGTACTTAGGGTATGCTTGGCTAACAAATTGCGTCAAGCACCCGCCAGCGCGCTTGTAAACTTGGTAAATCAGTCTAAATTGAAGTAAACTAACGTTATCTGCAACGCAGCTAGAAACTGCTTTCTTGGCAATGAACTGTATTTATTGAAACTGTGCGAGCAGCATCACAGTGTGTCTTATTTATAGCATTCTGATTAGAAAGTTATCATCATTATGATGTAACTGACGGGCACTGTTTGTCCAACGCTAGCCTAAACAGTGTCTCTGACCACTGATCAGAAAATTACCTTCTATCTATTATTTTCGCTTAGAATCATATAAACCAATAATTTTAAGTTTCCTACAGAAGAACATACAACAAACGTATGTGTAGTAAAGGGAGGCGACTGGAGACAGAGCGAAAGTGTGTATTCTACGCTCCAAGCTTTGTAAGCATATTCGATTTGACGCAGTATTTGCAATGGTGTATAGTGGAAGGCATTTTTGCTCTGGGTGTCCAAAAACCGACATATTTGCTCGATAAATAAACATTATTAGCTTCCTCAGTCTCTTTAAAGTTTCAGAAAGGCAATAATACCATCGCAAAACCTTAAGTTTAATGTAAAAGTTATTTTTAATGCATTTTAAATCCACTATACCTTCATTTCTTCTATCATCTGTTTTACTATATATAAATTTCGAAGACCAGGTTCCGGTTCCGGTTCCGGATCCGGTTTAAATGGACGGTTCCGGTTGCTGGTTCCGGTTATTCCCTGCTACACACGTAATCGTTTCTGTTTTAGTTTTTTCCCGTATGCTACGTCCGTCTATCGCATATTCGGCGCTTTTTTATAGACTTTTAAATATATACTTTTTATATACTTATAACACAATTTTAAATAATTTTTTCAAAATGCAGAATTTATTTTTTTGGGTGGAGATTTGGGCTAACATTTTATTATGAGTATATAGATGACTGTATATAATTTGACTATATAAGTCATGGGTATACCTAAAGCGTCAAATTAATTTTTCTTATTTTAATAAGCAGGTAGATGATTGTACATGAGTTGACTGTATAAGTCATGAGCATACCTAAGTGTCAACTTAATTTTTCTTTTTTTATTTTTTGTCTAATGCCTAAACCTTATTTTACGTTGCACCGAAAGCGCATAGCGTCCGGTCCTTGTCGTGGGTTCGACATTGGCACGTCAGTTCATAGCTGCCTTCGACAAATCCATCGCATATTTGGCTGAGCTGAGAGCACTGCTATAAATCTTAATTCATAAGCGTCGTTGAACTATTTTTGCGTTCTTTAAAAAGAAACCAGAGTTCATATGATCTGTCTGTATGTAAGTTCTCTATTCTAGCGCCTGAACGAAAGCCGGGTATTGATTCACAATAAAGAGAACGACCTACGGCTTTATTACAGATGATAGCCAAAGTTATTCCGTTTTTCTGAAAGAACCCTGATCAAAGTTGACTATTCAGTTCATTGAGTTTGGAGAATTCGCACATTTCGATCCTTCAATATAACCTACGCAAAAAAACTCACATAGGTAATGCTAATCAATTCGCCAGGCTACTATGTTGCAAAGGTTTTCCACGCCTGAGTGGTGCCGGGTACCTCAGCTAATTATTACTAAAAAATATTCAATCGTGTTCCCCTAAGTAGCAGTTATTCGACAAACTTCAATAAATCGCACAATCAATCGTTTTGATCATTTAGCAATCAATCATTTCACAATCAATTCTGATCATTTAGCACATTATGTAGCGAAATAATATTATATATCTCTGTTTTTAGGTCGCCCTCGCGTAGATATATTCTTAAACCTGAAAACACAAGGTAGTTTTAGCCACGCCAGTACAACCCTAATACTGTTAATTTTTTGTCTGTTATTAGTAAAACCTCGTGCGGCTACCGCCCCGGAACCCCCACTGACAGATTCCTGGTGGGCTTTGCCCCCGGACCCCTATTGAGCTATTTTTCTTACTAATTGCAAGGGCTAATTCACATAACGTACATAACTTGAAGTAAGACAAAACCTAAGACATGGCATAAACTACCACATTATCTCTTTTTTGTTCTGCATTACAAATTCAGGCCATATCTCAATAACCCCTGCACCTATGGACGCTGCCCATGCCCCATAGCATCGGCTTACATCTATAACATACCCAAATTTTAGTCATATGTATTAACTCGTTCAAAAGTTACGACCCTGAACGCAAAAAAATTCACAATTCTCATATTTTACAAAACCGGCATCAACTTTGAAAAGGAGAGGAGGGGGTTTCTGAACCCCATTTACCACATATATAGGACCTCGAATCACATTTCAACGGAAATAACGGAAAAATTCACACCCTGCTGGTACACCTGATCCCACTCAGACCCAAGAACATTACCAACAACTGCTAGGAAAAGGTATGGTGGTTTACCAGAAGTCGAGGATTTCGATACTTTAATTAAGGTCGCTTACGCCTGTGGACCCCGAATACAATTACACAACACCCTGAACAAGTTTATGACACCAGCAAACACATCTGTACCACACTTCCAACAGTATGAAGGACGAAATCTCCTCAATTCCGTGCATGTTTTTTTTGACGAACAGAAAATTTGGCCCTATTTGGTGGTATTTGCACACACGACGGTCGCCAGCTGACAGAAGGCGGCGACTGCCGTAAGGAACTAGAAAAAAGCCCACCACTATCGTCTCTGCCCGACACGGCCATTCTTTGCCTACATCCCAGTGCATGCCAAACGACCACAGGCCTAAATTGTGTGTGCCCAGATTACTTATACGACAGATACTCAAACACGAACATGACACTTTATTCGGTGGACACCCAGGGTAGGGATCGTCTACTAAGCAAGCTCAAACAATTCTATTACTGGGAAACAATGGTAGAGACGAATCAATGTTTGTTAAACGATGCGTACTTTGCCAGCGATCCCGCAATTTACCTCAAAATGTTCGAGCCGCGCTCGGAGATAACCCACTGGCCAGTGCTCCTATGCACCGCATGTTCGTCGACATATTGGACACTCGGGTTCTGTCCCGAAAGGGAAATAGGTATGTCATTGCCTTCATTGACCAATTTACCAAGTTAGTCATCGCCGCCGCATTACCTGACCAAACAGCTAAAACCGCTAAGTAGAGTTTGCATCAGAAGAAGCATCGTGTGCCGCTACGGCGCTCCCGAGGAATTAGTTTCCGACCGGGGAGGATGTTTCGTTTCAGAAGTCATGGAAGCCCTATGTGCTAGGCTACACACCTTTAAGCGAGAAACCTTGAGCTACAATCCGAAAGCCAACGGAGAAATTGAACGGTTTAATCGCACATTACTATTCCTCCTCTGCTATTTAGCGG